>CM032493.1:7501564-7560678 GCA_019059595.1 Marasmia exigua | reverse complement strand
CTATTTACACATAGCTTGTACTTATGTTCCGCATGGTGTTAGACACGACTCATTGTTAACTGCATTTTACGATCGATGCGTAGATATTATACATTAGCGATATTTTTCTGGTCTTGGGGGATTTCAACATCCCCTACGCCGTCTGGCAGTGGAATGATGAATTACAAAGTATGACACTGAGAAGTAATGATTTATTAACATCTAAAACAGCAGATTTTATAAATTTAGCTACGAGGGCGGGATGAAAAGTACTTAGCCTAAGAATGAAAAAAAAAAATTCTCGACACCAAATATTTTTTATTTTTCTACAAAGTCCCCTAGAAGCTATATGCATTTATTCCATCGATGCTCTAAAGCCTTTATCCCATCCTTAAAATGATTTTCTTCGAGGTCTGAAAAATAGCTGTTTACAGCAGATTTAACCTCGTCGTCAGTCTCAAATTTTTGTCCTCCTAGATAAGTTTTGAGCTTAGGGAATAGGTGAAAGTCTGACGGGGCTAAATCTGGCGAATAAGGCGGATGTGGAAGCAAATCATAATGAAATTCGTTAAATTTCGCCATAGCAGTGACGCACGTGTGAACGCGAGCATTGTCTTGATGAAAGATGATTTTTTTTCTGGCCAAGCCTGGCCTTTTTTCAAGAATACACCCTTGTAATTTGTCCAGTAGGTCAGCGTAATAATCACCAGTAATGGTTTTGCCCTTTGGAAGGTAATCGATTATCAAAATTCCCTTCGCGTCCCAAAAGACTGATGCAATCACTTTTCCAGCAGATTTTACTGTCTTTGCCTTCTTTGGAGCTGAAGTTCCTGCTTCAGTCCACTGCTTTAACTGATTTTTTGTTTCGGGTGTATAATGGTGGACCCGTCTCATCGGTAGTTATAAATCGCCGCATAAAATCGGTCGTATCCCTCTTAAAACGATCCAAACATTCTTGCGATATTTGCATGCGAATTCTTTTCTGATCAACCGTGAGCAATCGCGGCACCCACCTTGCCGATCATTTTTTCATCCCTAATTCTTCGCTCAAGATGTGATGTGTCCTATCTTTGGAAATGCCTAGGATGCCAGCTAATTCGGATTATTTTAATCTCCGGTCTGATATAACCATATCATACACTTTTGTGATAATTTCCGATGTTGTGACACTTTTTGGGCGACCAGAGCGTTGTTCATCTTGAATGCTTGTACGGCCTCTTTTAAATTCTGCTACCCAGTTCTTTACCGTTGCATACGATAGAGCACTTTCACCTTAAACGTTCTGCATTTCTTTAAAAATCTCAGAACTCTTCAATCCTTTAATATACAGAAACTTAATCAATGCTCTTTGTTTGATTTTATCCATTTTCAACAAAACCCGTATTATCACTTTTTAAAAATGCCGCCAACATCAAAGTAAACGCGTAATTGACTTTATTTTTTTTATTACGGTATTAGAAAACCACTATGATTTGACATATTTTTTTAAAAAATTGCTAAATTAAAAGTGTCGTAGGCTAACTACTTATCAACCCGCCCTCGTATGTTGAATCAATATAATTCAGAACGCAATATCAATCATCGAATTTTAGATCTCATTCTGTGCAGCGAACACTGCGAAGTACAGGCATCTGATTGTCCTCTCGTGCCAGAAGACCCGCACCACAAAGCTTTAAATGTTGATTTGAGTATCTATCTTCCTCCACCTATGAAAAATAATAATAATCAAAGAAGGATGTTTTTCTATTCGGATTTTGAAGCCATTGGAAGGAATCTTGATTTAGTCAACTGGGACTTCACGTTCACAAATTGCAAAGATGTTAATGAGATGCTAGATATTTTTTATAAAATAATAAATGACCAGATAGAAAGGTACACCCCACTTCGACAACAATTTAATTCTCAAAGATACCCGCCCTGGTATTCTCGACCACTTGTAAGACTAAGTAATGAAAAACGAAAATACCACAAAAAGTGGAAAATGTATAATAGCATGGCTGACTATAGAATCTTCTCTTTACTTAGATCTCGCCTTCGTAAATTAGAGTCTGAATACTACAATAAATATATAACATTATCTGAAGACAGAATCAAACAGAACTCTAAATACTTTTGGTCTTACGTCAAATCAAAAAATCAATCTGGGGATCTGCCACAAAAAATGGTATACAATAATAATATAATAAGTAGTGGTAGTGAAATCTGTGACGCATTTAACGATTTTTTCCAATCTGTTTTCATTCGATCTACTGATTCTGATTGCGATACTGAAATGCAAACATATGCTACATCTGTTCACACTCCAATAGATATAAGCCAAATTCAATTAAATGAAAATACTGTTCTTAATCACTTAAAGTCCGTAAACATCCATAAAGGTGCTGGCTCAGATAATATACATCCTATATTTATATCAAAATGCGCAAACCAATTATTAAAACCAGTATTGATTATTTTCCAAACCTCTGTTCAATCAGGTATATTCCCGAACCTATGGAAAAAAGCTCTGATAACGCCCATCCCCAAAACAAAACAAAAAGAAATTATTAATCAATATCGCCCTATCTCCAAACTATGTGTACTTGCTAAATTGTTAGAAAAAATAGTCACTTCACAACTCTCCAATCATATACGCCATCATCTATCAGAAAATCAACATGGTTTCATTAGATCTCGAAGTGTTGAGACAGATATGATCACTTTTACAACCATTATATTAGAGGCCATGGATAAGGGAGCTCAAGTAGACGCAGTGTACACCAAATTCGGTGTACACGGTGACTTGCTTAGGTGGCTCGATTCATATATTCGGAATAGAAGTCAAGCTGTGTGTCTAAAAGGCTATTGTTCTAGTTTCTTACCTATACCATCTGGTGTTCCCCAGGGTTCCCATTTGGGTCCAGTACTATTCTCTATTTACATAAATGACATGGGCAGTTCTCTGTGTAACTCCGAATTTCTTCAATATGCAGATGATACCAAAATTTTCCGAGTTATTACCGAACCAGACGATTGTATTAAACTACAGGCAGATTTACACTCATTGGTTAAATACTGTAATGAAAACCAACTGTTCCTTAATACCGACAAATGCTGTGTAATAACATACACGAGGAGAACTGCACCTGTCATTTATTCGTATAAATTGCATGATAGCTCCTTAAAAAGAGTAGATAAGATACGAGATCTGGGAATACTTATGGACGATAAACTTACATTTAAGTCTCATTATGATTTAATTGTTCAAAAGTCATTTAGAAATTTAGGTTTCATCAATAGAATTACTAAGCCATTCAAAACACTTGCTACTTTTAAAATTCTTTATTACAGCTTCGTACAATCCGTTTTAGACTTTGGTTGCTTAGTTTGGAACCCCTATCATATACAAGATTTGGACCGTATTGAAAGAGGCCAAAAAAAATTTCTCAGAATGTTGAATTACCGCTGCAACACATATGGAAATCATTATGAAGAATCCCTTAAACAACACAAACTTTTATCTTTGCAAAGCCGCAGGAAGAAATTTGATATAGTCTTTCCGTTTAAATTGTTGAACGGCCACATAGAATCGCCTAAACTTCTGTCAAACGTAAATTTCATCGCAAAAGCCCGTTTACCTGCACGTTCCTCACGTAATATGAAAATGTTTGTCCCGCCTTCAGTTCGCAAAAAATACACAAGCAATAATTATTTTAATCGCAGTCTTAATCTGTATAACGCTCAATTTTCTCATACAGACTTATTTAGATACTCCCTTAATAGTTTTAAGTAGAAAGTGTCATGTGCACTTCTAACGTAATTTACGTAATGCAACATTAATAAATTATATTGTTATGTTAGTAATATTTTCAACACATAGGTAGGCACTTATGTGTTGGTGTTTACCTGCATAATTATTGTATTGTCAACAAGCCTATTGTAATTCATGTAATAGATAATATTTTTAGGCACTGTTTGTCTTAATATTAGTACATAGAAGTTTTAGTAATAATATTGTAATGACTGTTTGTGCCAAAATAAATTGAAAAAAAAAAATATATTGAGGAAGCCCAAAGTGAGTGGTCGAGCCCTATTCTGCTAGTACCCCGAAAATCTGATAACAACGATAAGAAATGGAGACTAGTGGTTGACTATAGGAAATTGAATGAAGTTATACAAGACGATAAATTTCCATTACCCAACATAACTGAAATCTTAGAATCATTATCGGGAGCTGTATATTTTTCTCATTTAGATCTTAGTCAATCTTATTATCAGGTGATTTTGAATTCTGAATCTAGGAAACTAACCGCATTCACTACTAACACAGGTCAATACCAGATGAAAAGAATGCCAATGGATTTGAAGACAAGTCCAAGTTCTTTTTCAAGGCTTATGACAATCGCTATGTCTGGTTTGACATATGAGAAATGCTTTATCCATTTAGATGATCTAGTCGTTTGTGGCCGTAACCTTGAAATTCATAATAAAAATTTAATCAATATTTTTGACCGTCTTAGAAAAGTTAATTTAAAATTGAACCCAAACAAATGCAATTTTTTGAATACAGAACTATAATACTTGGGTAAGTAACAGTAACATCAGAAGGTATAATGCCCGATAAAAGTAAAATTAAAGTTATAGAGAATTATAAGAAAAGGGTGTACTCCTTTCTTAAGAGCCGGCAACGCATATGTGATACCTCAGGTGTTGCAGATGTCCATGGGCGGCGGTGATCACTTTCCATCAGGTGTGCCGTCTGCTCGTTTGTCCGCTATAATGTAAAAAAAAAAAAAAAACCAAAACCAGCGAATACCGATGATGTTAAACGTTTTGTTGCTTTTTGTAACTATTACAGAAAATTCATAAATAACTTTGCTGAGATTGCCAGTCCATTAAATAAATTATGTCGTAAAGATGTCCCTTTTGTATGGTCTGACAATTGTGAGAACGCATTTGTATACTTGAATAACGCCTTGATTTCACCATCCATTTTACAATATCCAGACTTTTCAGAAGATAGTGAATTTGTACTTCAAACTGATGCTTCTGGCATTGCTGTTAGAGCAGTACTTTGCAATAAAAATATGCGACCAATAGCATATGCCAGTCGCCCTTTAAATAAAGCTGAGAAAAATTATCCGACCATCCAAAAAGAATTAGTAGCTATAGTATGGGGAGTTAAATATTTTAGACCCTACCTTTTTGGAAGAACTTTTACGATTATGACAGATCATTAACCTTTGCTCTATTTATTTTGAATGAAAGACCTTTCCAGTAGATTACTAAAATTTAGACTTGTACTCGAAGAATATGATTTCAAAATTTCATACGTTAAAGGAAAAGATAATATTGTAGCGGATGCATTATCACGTATCATAATTACATCAGATGAATTAAAGGATATAAATGAAAAAAATGTCGCGGTAATGACTAGAGCACAAAAGAAAAGGATGGAAGAAGTGATGGACAAAAGTGGTACAGGAATCCACAATAAAGATACTAGCAATCGGCTTGATCAACCGAAGGTTGTAGAGTTGTTGAGGATACCAGATACCGGAATTGAGATGATTTTAATAGAGGGTAGTAAATTGAAACAAATAAAGAAAAAAGGAGATATAAATGTAGAATCTGACTGCTTGTCATTTTTGGCAGCGCCAGATCGCTAGCGAGCTTGTAGGTTGCCTCGCTGAGCGCGCTCAGCAAGATCGCCCTTCGCTTGACCTTTGCTTTGTCCTGCGCGTCGGTTATGTCATTCGCGATGAACCTATTGGTTCAGCCGAGAACGTAACTTTCCCACTCTTGTGACGCATGATCAAAGGAAGTTAAAAGTCCGAATCCAAAAGACGTTCCCGAAGACATATTAATTGCACAATATTTTAAGTATAACGCGTGTTTTCGAAGTCGCCACTGTTAAATATGTGCATCAGGCGCGAGGAAGGGTAAAAGTAATCAAGCCGGTAGTCAGTTGCACACTCGTTTATTCCACAAATCAGTGGCGGGGACGCAGCCACGCGCCCTTACAAATTACCTACATTTAAATATATACATAACAGTTCCATAGACGGATAAATGTTTGCAAAGAAATCGCAAAGCTCATTTGCCATTCTTATCAAGATTTTTTGAATTAAATGTCACGTATCCAGTGCTTGTTGAAGCCTCTTCTTCAATGGACTGTGAACTTAACATTTCCTCCATATCGGTTTCAGCCAAATCTTCATCTTGCGATTCAAGCAATTCCTGAATGTCACTTGTTTCTTTCTGTTTAAATCCATCTCATCCTATTTCATTCGCGATTTTGGCTATGTTTGCAGTCAAAATTTGAGCTTGCACAGAATCTTCGTCATTTTCCGCAGTCAGAGCAGGCCACTGTTTTTTCCAGCATGACTTCAATGTGTGTGGCTTCAGTTCTTCCAATATTTTTTATGCTTACGATGCATTTGGCTATGTCAAATTAAAAGATCCGCGAATAAAGACATTTTTAGTTTGCCAGCGAGCGGACGTGTCGTACGGATAATCTGTTGTAAATATTTTAGCACGAGTTTATTCGGATATTTAGTGACCGAATTAAAATGGAGACTTTATGTAGTGGTTGTAATAAAGGAATTTATGATATATCATTCTTAGAGTGCTCAAATGAAAAGTGTAAAAAATTGTATCACCTGAAGTGTTTAAGCATTACTACCGAAACATTTAATGGTTTTACTGAGGAACAAAAATCCTAATGGATATGCCCGGAGTGTGTGTGCATCAAACCGAAGACTAGTAACATCAACACGCCAGTGAAAAGCATCGTTTTGAATGAAACATTTACCCCGAGCAGCTTCAATATAAACACTGAGCGCGGCAGCAGGATGAAATCCGCGGAAATAGTGCAGCCGGACAATGATATTATCTTATTACACGAGTTGCGGGAGTTCCGTGCCGAAATGAACTATCGATTAGAAGAACAAATTAAAGCATACAGGCAATTAGAAGAACGTTTTTATAGGACGGAAGCCGAATTACAAGACATAAAAAGACGTATAACGGTAGAAGAAGGTCGAAAAACTTTGGTGGAGCAAATAGAAGAAAAATCAAAACTAACTGCGCCTGAAGATAACTTATCGGAAAGTACAAATAAGGAACATAGTAAAACATCTAAATCTCCAAGCATTAACACCGAAAAAGTATCATTTGCTAATGTTACGAAGCAAAACATGAGGGTAAATCTTCTAACAAAACAAAGTGGGGCCACGAAGTCGGCGGTTTCAAGAGCGCTTAAGAAACCTCAAAAGGAAGAAATTGAAAAACTGGATTTAGATTTAACTCTGGAAAGGAAGGAAAAGGAAAAAGACAACCACGAAAATTGGACAGAAGTAAAAGGGAGGAAAAATAAATATTCGTCGGAAGACGTAAAAAGAGGAGGAAGTACAAGTGTTTCTGATATTCAAGGAACAGAGAGGAAAAAATTTCTTCATGTGTGGCGCTTAAAAAAAGAAACTAGTGAGAAAATATGGAATCATACATTAGGAAAGTATGTGGCTCCGAAGTTAACTTGAAAATCGACAAAATAACACCTAAAGTTGAACGAGATTATGCGTCATTCAAGATAGGAATTTCCGAAAGTATGTACGAAAAGATATGTAACCCGGAAGTATGGCCTCTCAATGTAGAATTTTGCGAGTGGGTTTGGTTTCGGAGAGAAAATAAAACATAGTAAAAGAGTAATTATTGATATATATTATCAGAACGTAAGAGGACTGAGGACTAAACTGGAAGAATTCAATACTGGAATTGAGTGTTCAAATGCAGATCTGTTCGCGATAACAGAAACAGGTTGTAATGATTCAATACACGATGCAGAATTAATTCCGCAGGGGTACAGCATTTTACGATGTGATCGAACGGACGGACGCAAACAAGGCGGCGCGCTTTTAGTGGCCACACACCGGTTCGAGCTTAGAAATGTACCTATACCGGGTGACGTCAGAGTTGACAATCATATGTTCGAGTGCGTTTGCGCGAAGGTGTATTCAAAGGAAAGGTTTCTGTTCTTATGTTGTGTGGTTTACATACCTCCAGGTAGTAACGAAAACGAATATATGGTATTATTTAAAATAATAGAAGATCTTTGTGTGGTATATAACGATATATTAGTGTTAGGTGATTTTAATTTACATTCTTGTCAAATTAGTATTCGTAATTATTATAACTTCTTTGTATCGTATTGTGGATTTACTCAAAGAAATCAGATAGGTAATTGTAATAATCGTCAGTTGGATTTGGTTTTAACGATGCTTAACGAGGAGAGGGTCAGTGTGAGCGAAGCGAGCGACTCGCTAGTGCCGTTGGACGCGTACCACCCGCCGCTAGAGATAGCAATATCAGTCGAAAGGTCCAGCTCGGACTCGGTACAGTCGAGTACACAACAAAAACAACGAAAATGGAATTTTAACAAGGCGAACTTTCCGTTTCTCTATTCTTCACTCGCTAACACGGATTGGTCTCAGTTATACGAAATAGATAACTTGGATTTAAGTGTCATGTTTTTCTATGAGAAAATAAATAATATTTTTAATGAGTGCGTTCCTTTAACTAAGGGTAGTTGTGTGGAATCGTATCAATATCCCGAATGGTACACAACTGAACTGATTAAAGATATAAAATACAAGGCTTTCCTTCACAAACGTTACAAATATAGCAAATCACGTGTTGACTATGAAACATTTTCGCTATGTAGGGCTCGAGTAAAGAAAATGATAGTGAACAGTCATACACACCACAGGAATAGCGTTCAGAGACATCTAGCAGAGGATCCTAAATCTTTCTGGAATTATATTAAGACAAAAAGAGGCCACAGAAATCCTCTAAAAATTCTGAATAATGAAGTAATTTTAACAGCTGAACAAAGTGCCAACGAGTTCGCGGAATATTTTCACTCAGTGTACAGTACTGAGATAGCAGATTTAAATGTAAATAAAGCCATAGATGGGGCGGGTAGTGCTAACGGAGCAGCTGGAATACACTTAGAAGAACTGCAGCTGTCAGAGGTACTCAAATCACTTGCAAATCTGAAGCCAAAGAGATCTGCTGGCCCTGATGGGATCCCGGTATATATTTTTAGAGACTGTCGCTTCGTATTGGCGGAGCCTCTGATGTTTATTTATAACAGGTGTTTAAAGAATGCTACTTTTCCAGGTCAGTGGAAAACAACTCGTGTAATCCCAGTACCCAAAACTAGTGGTTGTGTATCTGTCGATGGATTTAGACCAGTGGCAGTATTATGTACACCAGCAAAAGTTTTTGAGTCGGCAATACAAAAAAATATACTCAACCAGGTAAGCTCACAGCTCACAGACGTACAGCATGGGTTCCGGCCAGGTTACAGTACAGCTAGCAATCTGCTCAACTACGTTACGGAAATTATACCAGTTGTGGATGGGGAAAAGGGGCAGGTAGACGCAGCGTATTTTGATTTCCGAAAGGCTTTTGATACAGTAGACAACGACATTTTACTTCAAAAATTAGCTCGCATTGGCTGCACTCCACATTTATTATTATTTTTCGCCAACAATATGAAGGATCGTACGCAGTACGTGGAGTTTGCTGGTTGCCGTTCACAGCCATATTTTGTAAGATCGGGAGTAAGCCAAGGAAGCAATCTTGGGCCGCTTCAGTTTGTGATTATGATAAATGATCTGCCAGAGGTGGTGGCAACTTCAAATTGCCTAATGTTTGCGGATGACCTTAAGCTCTTTCTGCCGATTAAAGGGAAAGAACATTGTGAGCAATGGACAACATTTCATATTTTTAACATGTCCATATTGTTTTTTTATATAAAAATAGACATAAAATGAACGGACCCATATTTTTTCTTTTTTCAAAATTTGTCCATTTTCATGCATAAAATAATTATTAAAATTATTTATATTCTAAATAGACGTAAGCGCCAAATGACGTCATCGGACGGCTGAATACAGCGATATTCCTTTGCTTATCATTGTTTTAATAAAAAAAAGGTACTATTGTCAAAGGTAAATAATACTAGTGTCAACATTGTCAACGTCATTCATTCATTCAACGTTGACAAGTTGCCTTTTTTTTGACAGTTGCATGTCATGGGTTTGGCATTTCGTAAATTTAAAACTATAATGTGCTAGGCAAAGAAATATTTTACATTCTGCCGTCCGATGACGTCATCTTACGTTTTTTAGTTTTTAATTTTTTTCTCAGTAAATAAGCAATATAAAAAATTAATAAATATATATTCGCGCAGTGGAAAAGTAAATAAAGAAATGGTATTTTTTGTTTCAGAGCTTAGTAATTTTAAAATGTTGTCCATTGCAAAAGGACATTGACGCGGTGGTTGCATGGAGTAAAAACAATAAACTTCAGTTTAATATTGACAAGTGTGTAACGATTTCTTTCTCAAGGTCAAAATGTCCCATCCACTATGAATACAAAGTAGAGAAGGTTAAAATGAAAAGGGTTGCAGGTATTAGGGATTTAGGAGTATGGTTTACAGCGGAACTTTCATTTCGGGATCACATATATGCTATCTGTAAAAAAGCATACAAGAACTTGGGTCTTATACTTCGAAGGGTTCACGGTTTTACAAATATTTAAGCGATTGTTACATTGTATAATGCATTAGTTCGAAGCCATTTGGAATCAAACGCAGTGGTTTGGTCTCCACACCAAGCACAATATAGTATAGTAATAGAGCGTATTCAAAAGAAATTCATAAGATATTTATATATGAGAAAGTACGGAGTGTATCCTTTTTACCCATTAATGTACCCTAATCTATTCATATTAGGTATGGTTGGGTACAACGAATTGCGAGTACGTAGGAACATGGCATTGGCATTGTATTTATTTAAGGTGCTTAGAGGCAAGATATACAATCCAACAATTCTGTGCGAGATTGTACTGTGCGCACCGGACAGGTATGTCGAACGGCGCCGCAAGCCGCCACTTTTGGCCGTGCCGCGCGGGCGCACGGACCTCCGCGGCAAGTCGGCGTTAACGCTTACACTGAACACTCTCAATAAATTAGCACAACGAATTGACCTATTTCATTCCTCTCTGAGTGAATTCACACGGATGTTATTGTATGTTTTATGTTATGGTTAAAATGCAAAAGGATTGTTTTATAAGTTATATATATCAAATAAATAGGATTTTAAGTAATAATTTCTGTATAAATAGGTACTTATATAATAGTTAATTTTAGTGGGGTTGCTTGTCTATTGCATTGGGTCTCAGCCTGTAAAAATAGATTAAGTTCAGTAAATAAATAAATAAATAAATAAATAAATAGTTGCGATTATAGGAATGGACAACATTTCAAAATTGCTAAGCTCTGAAACAAAAAATACCAATTCTTTATTTACTTTTCCGCTGCTCGAATATATATTCATTCATTTTTTATATTGCTTATTTACTAAGAAAAAAATTAAAAACTAAAAAACGTAAAATGACGTCATCGGACGGCAGAGTGTAAAATATTTCTTTGCTTAGCAAAATTATAGTTTTAAATTTACGAATTGCCAAACCCATGACATGCAACTGTCAAAAAAAAAATAACTTGTCAACGTTGAATGAATGAATGACGTTGACAATGTTGACACTAGTATTATTTACCTTTGACAGTAGTACCTTTTTTTTATTAAAACAATGATAAGCAAAGGAATATCGCTGTATTCAGCCGTCCGATGACGTCATTTGGCGCTTACGTCTATTTAGAATATAAAGAATTTCAATAATTATTTTATGCATGAAAATGGACAAATTTTGAAAAAGGAAAAAATATGGGTCTGTTCATTTTATATCTATTTTCATATAAAAAAACAATATGGACATGTTAAAAATATGAAATGTTGTCCATTGGGTCGCATCTTTTTAAATCTGCAATTAGTGAAAACGCGAATACAGGAAGCGCGAATAAGGAGTTTTTACTGTATTATGATAAACCTTATGTTTATTGAAATAAAAGTCATGTCACATCTGTCATTCTAATCAAGCTATATTTTACGGAGTATAGTTCACTTTTTCAAACGCTTTCAGTATGGAACTGTGTATCTAGAGATTGTACATAGTTATGATGAAAGCTAGCAAATCACTGCATCGAACTTAGCCTTTACAAGTTATACAACAGGATGTCTCTTTCATTCCCTCCAAATGGGCATCGGCGGTTTAAAGGTAAAATGCTCGCTTGTCACGCGGGCGGCCCGGGTTCGAGTCCCGGCCGATGCCATATATCAAACATGAATTCGCCTTTTTGTACTTCATTAACGTTTTTATTATTAAAATCACATAAAATTTAAATAGATAATATAATGAAAATATATGAAATGTGCCATCGAATTAATCTTTACAAGCCAAACATTTAGGAAAATCTTTGTAATAATCAAACAAGGTTTCAAACTCTTTATTCGCGGGATACATTTTTCATAAATATGCCGCGAAGAAAGAAACCGTGAAAACGGAATGATAATGTATATGGGATTCATATTCATATTCATTTATTCACCAAAAATTCATAACATCACTGTACATAATACAATAAGCATAGTAAAAAAAGGCAGATGACAGAGCCATGCTACAAATTACCTTTTCAAGGCACTTGTGAAAAAGGTTCGATTACATTACATTATATTAAATTGATTGAAATAGATAAAATAGCACTAAAGATTACATTCATATACATTAAATAAATTCATTTATGTCAATAAAAATAAAATAAACACTAACTAAAATTTATTGTCAAAAAATTCCTTTATGTCATAATAACTTTTAAGCAAAATTTCTTTTTTTAGCTTACTCTCAAATTCACTACCTTGGAGGGTTTTTAATTTATTTGGTAGGTGATTGTAAGCTCTAATAGCCATGTAGTATGCGCCTTTTTTGAACAACTATAGATGCGGAGTTGGTAGAATTATATCATTTACGCGACGTGAAATGTGGCGTCTAGGTTTATCTCCAACTCTTTGAAAGTATTCTATGCGTTTCCTTACAAGTCGACACAATTCAAGGATATACATACAAGTAAGTGTTAAAATCCTGTGCCTTATGAAAAGTGGTCTACAAGATGTTCTCGCGGGCGTCAATGTAATTATTCTGAGGCAACGTTTCTGTAGGATGAAAACATCATGTACGCCTGTTGCATTACCCCAGAGAACAATTCCGTACCTTATCCATGCAGCAGCATGGCAGTGGTACGCAGTGAGCGTACACTGTTCATTTGTGCTCTTCCTTAGCTCACGTAGTACATAAGAAAATTGGCTAAGTTTAGATACCACGCCCTGTATATGTGCTTTCCACGACAAAGTTGAGTCTATTGTAATACCTAGTATTTTAAAAGCATCTACTTCACTAATTTCCTGTCCTTCATGAGTTACACTTAAGGGTGTTCTGGGTCTTTGGTGATACCGCAGATGGGAGGTTATTGATATAAGCTAGAAATAACAGGCACCCTAATACACTTCCCTGCGGTATGGAGCCTATAATTTCTTTGACCGACGAGTTGTAGACTTCAAGTTTACGATGTGTTTGATCCAGATGTGATATTTGAACAAATTGCTTTCTGTTTGATAAATAGGATGTTAGCCACGCATATGCTGGCCCACGTACGCCTTGCGAATCTAATATGTTTAGCAATACGTTATGTACAACACGATCATATGCCTTGGACATATCTATACATAACGCTACCATACATTTATTATTATGAAGTGTATTTAATATGTCAAATATACATTCGAACACTGCCGAGATGGTCGAATGATCCTTGCGGAAACCATGTTGGTTTTTATATAGCAAATTATATTTTTCGTAGAAAGTATACATTCTTTGGCATATAATCTTTTCGAAGATCTTAGAGATGACGGGTAAAAGAGAGATAGGACGGTAATTGGATAAGTCCTTCTTATCACCTTTTTTATAAACTGGTTTTATGATAGCTAGCTTCAGGCTGTCCGGGAATTGGCCCGTTCTGTAGGATTGGTCAACCAAGTACGTCAAAGGAGAGACCAATTCATCTATACAATGCACTAAGAGAATGGAAGGAATCCCGTCATGCCCACAAGTTTTAGTCCGTTTCAGCCCCAAGACTGCCTTCCTAACATTCTGTTTCGTAACATTATCTAAGTAAAAAGAATTGGGGTTTGTGTGCCGCGTCGGCGGACTGATCACGTTTTGGGCAGTGATTTGTGTGTAATGGGTGTTGAACTTATTGGCTATTTGAGTAGGGCAAGTTATATAACTGTTATCTGCTAGTTTAAGACTAATATTCTCATGTTTGTATGAGCTGGTTAATTTTGTTTTCCACATGTTCATGGCCCACATCGTTTTGTACTTATTAACTGATGATAATAGCCTGCCTATGTTATGTCTTCTCTTTTCTAAAGTTATTAATTTTTTTAGAGTTTTGTTGTACAGTTTCATGTATGTTTTTAAAGCTTCGCTGTCAAATTTTGTTGCTAGATACCTAAGCACGCGTTTGTGATGGCAACTTTTTCTTATGCCTTTACTAATCCATTTTGTGCTATGCTATGTTTTATGTTAAATCGTCTTTCAGGTATGTGCGTATTTAATAGTGTTTTCAGTTGGGACTGAAATAAATTATAGTTAGTGTTAACGTCATTATTAGGATTCAAAATATCTAAACATATTATGTCTTGTAAGTTTCGTTTGAATGAAGACATATTTTTATGGCAGAAAAACCTTTTTTTAGTTGAGTAAACAATTTCATTCTTATTAATTTTATTCGGTAATAGAATTTTTCCTATAACTGAATGATGATCAGATATCTACCTCTGAAAGAATCTTTTATCTGACCACATTCTTCCATCGACGTCTGTCTTTGGCAACGTGAAAGGCATCGTGAAGTCTTGAGTTTAAGGTATTTTAAATTTAAAGAATTGGATTGTTGGCATTTCAAATTCATATAAATAATTATAGTTTGTTGAATTTGGCTTTATTAAAATGACAGCTATTGGTATCACAGGAAAACGATATTTAGGCCTATAGTAATACAAATGTGTGGGATAAAACTTTGTTGCATTTAACAATATTATGATAAACCTTATGTTCATTGAAATAAAAGTCATATCACATCTGTCATTCTCATCAAGCTATCTTTTATGGAGTATATTTTCAAACGCTTTCAGTATGAAACTGTGTGTCTAGAGATTATAATTATGATGGAAGGGTTATTATTCTAACGATGGAAGCTAGCGAATCACTCCATCGAACTTAACCTTGACAAGCAATACAACACGATGTCTCTTTCATTCCCTCCAAATGGGCATCGGTGGTTTAAAGGTAGAATGCTCGCTTGTCACGCGGGCGGCCCGGGTTCGAGTCCCGGCCGATGCCATATATCAAACATGAATTCACCATTTTGTACTTCATTAACGTTTTTATTATTAAAATCACATAAAATTTAAATAGATAATATAATGAAATATATGAAATGTGCCATCGAAATAAATCTTTACAAGCCAAACATTTAGGAAAATCTTTATAATAATCAAACAAGGTTTCAAAGCAAGTTTTAGGATTCGTTCTTTTAATGACTGAAAGTTTTTGGCCGTTAGTAATAAAAATGTATGGTGTAAAACTTTGTTGCATTTAATAATACAATATAAAAGCTCTTTATTCGCGGGGTACATTTTCCATAAATATGCCGCGAATAAAGAAACCGTGAATACGGTATGATAATTTATATAGGATTATAGGGGATACGTTCCTAGGTGACAAAATAAAAAATATAAAAAAATATTTCATTCAAGTTTTTGAACATTTTCATTAATTATTTTGAGACTTAGGCAATGGTTTGAAGAATTTTGTATTTTTTTCTTGTTTGGCAGTTTTCAAAAGCTCCTTGCATTCAGACTTCATTCCATAGACGGATAAATGTTCGCAAAGAAATCGCAAAGCTCATTTGCCATTCTTATCCCTTCACTAAGATTTTTTGAATTAAATGTCACGTATCCAGTTCTTGTTGAAGCCTCTTCTTCAATGGACTGTGAATTTAACATTTCCTCCATGTCGGTTTCAGCCAAATCTTTATCTTGCGATTCAAGCAATTCCTGAATGTCACTCGATTATGTCTGTTTGAATCCATCTCAATGCGGCTTATAGCTTGTTGGATCTCAGTTTCCCACCGCATCATAGTTTCGGCGTCAAAACCTTCTTGCAGCGGACGTAGTCGATGCCTTTTGGCCCAGAAAGCTTCTTTTGCAGTATTAATACCATCCAACAACTCTTCCTCTGCTCGGAACGGAATATGAGTCAGGACCAATGAGTAGTAATATGCTTCTGGGTCTGAAGACAGCGTATAATAACGCGTTCGGAGTATAGCTGGACGTGTCCGCTTTTTCATCCTACCTACTTGTCTAATAAGGTATTGTATCGACGACTAGACACGTCCTCATCCTCAGCATCATAGGCATCAGCATCTTGTTCATCCTCCTCTGTATCGTTTCTAGTAGAGGCAACCTCGTACCAAATCGCAAACTCACCTAAACTAAGTTGCTCCAGAGAAAGAGGTCTGTGAACGTACCTATCAAATACATTTTTGTACGGTTCGGAACTTTCTGTGTCAATCCTAAGCATTCGGTATCTTTGTTCAGGCGCGCAAGTGTTTACGAAAACACATTTACGTGAACTATCTCTTAATTTTAAATGACACAATCGAAACGCACATTCGTTGGCAGAGACTTCTCTGTGAGACAAGATTGCGTTTTGGATAGCAAAAACCAGCCGTCCCAAGTTGCTTCCACCGCGGTCTCTTACAGCACTTATAGCTTGCCTTATTGATCTAGAGACCTCTGCAGGTTCAGCTTTTGAGATATACTTTGAGATGTAGTACGCCACACCTAAAGCTGACCCGCAAGGCTGTAGATCAATATTGGCGCGCCACAGTTTTAATAATCTCGAATTGTAGCAGTTTATCATGTTTCCGAATCTGTTCTTTTTAATATATAAAATCTTCCACCATTTCTCATTGCTTGCTCGTCGTCTAAGATTGTAGTGTTTTCAGACACTGGTCTCGGGAAAGCGAATCTACAAACGTTTCGGTTATTTTTGAAGCATGTTTGAGTGTGTCGATGTGTTTGTAACTGAACGACTAAATCATGCATCTCTGAGTCGTCCTCAGCGTCGGGAACCTCACACGTGACAACACGCTCCAGCAACTGAATACCTTCAGGGGTGTCAAAAGCCGGCATATCAGCACACCATAAAACCATGTGAACGTGAGGGCTACCTCGTAGCTGAAATTCTATGCGCCACCAAAAATCAATAATTTTCTTTCCTAAAATCGGATCCTCTTCTCTTCTCAGCCTAGTAAACAAAGTGTTTAGGCGCAACATAAATTGTCTTGATAACGTGACTGGGTAGGACTCGACAAGGTGCTGCTTTTCAAGGAAGGTCAAATCTTCAAAAGAAAAATTTGGGCGGCCATCGGCAACTAAAAGGGCTTTTAGCATGTCGGGCCAATTTAAATCGTTACAAGAGAGAGTAAGATACCAATGAGGAGGACCTAAATTTTTCACCATGGCAAGAAGATCCGTATACGCTTTGTGCCAGTACGCGGACGTGCCACGTATGTTGCGCATTACCAGGTGCACATTTTGTACAACATCTGTGGGCTCAGCTCCATCCTGACGCAACCGGCCACAGACTGAAACATTTTGTTGAGCCTTGCAAAGTTCTACTAACGAGAGGGCGTAAAATATGTACTCGTTAAATTGGAACCGTTTGTCATTGCTCATCACTCGAGTTTGGTAGTAATCGAGCGGTGTTATTGGAACGGGTCTTTGTTCCCTAAGCCCATTTCGACCATCTGGGAATAACCTTATCCACGCTAGCTCTTCTGCTCTTTGCTCTCTCAAGACGCTGACCGGGGGCACAGTTTTCCGTTTGAGTTCGTAGATAGGTATTGGTCTCTCTTCTACGGTATTAGCGTTCGAAACAACTTCGTTTAGATCTGGAATATTAGTATCAATCGGCATAAGAGCTGTAGTAACAAACGCGTGTTCTTCGTGAACAGGATCACTGCTATTCAGATTGCCGTCGCTAACTATCTGAGTGTCGTGTTGTTCATTCAGTACTGGCGATTCATTTGGGATGACCAAGGGTGTTGCATTTATAGCTGTGATACTATACTGCATATCTCGATGGCCTCTTACCTGTAGTGCAACAGCAAGATGTTGACATAAATCGCCTTGATTTGCAAACTTCATCAACATGGAGGCTCCTCTGTTAGGTGCAACATAACCTTTGGGTCCCCGAGAATGTGAGTCGAATAAATAATATTCTGGGATCTCGACATCGGGAGACTGATTGCGTTCGACGATTACTTTCATTACCGCCAATGCAATATTTGTTTGACATGTAATAATTCCTTTATCGTGTGTTGTAAAAAAATATTCAATCCCCGAAGACAAATTAGGGAAGTATCCTTCAAGAACGTCAGATGGCGCACTCGAGTTAACAACTCCAACGACAACATCGGGCTGTATATTTAATTCGAATTCTGTAGCGGCCACAGAAACTGCGGGTAATAGCTCTTCAGTATTTAAAAATTGCGGTCTGTTTGCAAGTCGTGACATGCACCTGTTGAAATATGTATTACCAGCTAATAAAATTCGATCCAAGTCAGATGGGGCCCATTCATTTAATGGTTTGGAACTGGAGTAGGCGATAGCCGTGGCGGCATTAGCCGTGCACTGGCGGCCACGGGATTCCTCTTCAAACCGATCACTGCCTTGGTGAAAAGACCCACGCAAGATGTGACGGTCATGTCCCAAAGCCTTGAAGTGATTTTTTGGCTCATTTCTAATGTGATCTGCATTTTCTAATGTGATAACTGCCTCCAGAATACTTGACCGTATCTCTTCATTGGTAATGTTAGTATTAATTTGCACATTAGAGTACAAATGATTGTTTCGCAATAGCCACTCTAATGCTTTCTTAATTTTTTCGATGTCTACCGAGTATCGTCGATTGTTTGTCACGTTATCTAAATTTTCAGTGACCACACTTATTCCCGCATTTGCTATATTCAATGGAAGCTGTTCAGGTATCTCTTCAACTTGCTGTGCAAAGAGGATGGCTTGCCCCTTAAATCCCTGTTGTCCGTAACGACCACCCAGACGCACCACTTTTATAAACGGTTTTATCCGAGAAATGAGCCGCAGCTCCATCTCTGATAGACATTCAATTTCAGGCGGAATAGGTGCAACAGTCATGTTGTTCCAAAATGCATTTGACGGGCACTGATTCCTTGACAATTTGTTGGCGCATCTATTGCAACAATCTATGCGGTCTGAAACATTTTGTGGTAGAACAGTAATATTAGCAGTTAAGATACTGCGTGACTGTTTCTTGTATAGAAGCTTATGACATACGTAGCACACCACATCCGCCACTTGAGAAATCGCTTCATTGAATGTGGCATCACTATTTGTAAACAACTGCCGTCGAACACGAGACTGTGACCTCATAGCCGAAAGTCTTTCTAAACGCGAGCCAGGTGATTCGTTGTTACGAGACTGCACAGCATACTCTCGCATCTGCTCGAGTCGAGAAGCGCGGGATGATGGAGACTCATGCTCACGAACGTTTGTGGCATATTCCCGCATCTGCTGGAGTCGTGTCATACGAGACGACGGGGACTCAGCAGCTCTCTTTTCAGATTTGCTAGCTGCAAGCCTACGCCGCTTTTGTTCCCTATCAACGCTAGACTCACGTGCTTGTAAAGTACGTCTACGGGTACTTTTGTTATTTATAAGCTCTTGACGTGAAGTAGGTGAAAGTTGGCTGTACCGTTGGGACATTCTTACTCTTGCTTCTATAAGGCGTTTTTCGCGTGCCTCAGGAGATTCGGCTTTTAATTTTTTAGCCCGAGCCTGAGCCCTTTTTGTTTTGCGAGATAATCCCATATTGTATGTTTTTATTTCTTAAAATGGTCTGATACCTATTGCCGAAAAAATCAGTACTAATGGAGAAGTACTTAATAATAATAAAAAAAAACAGTTGAACTATAACTAAAAAAAAAATACAAAAAGAATAAGTGAGGATTGTTTAAAAGAATGTTACTTAAACTAACCAAAAATATCTACCTACCTAGTTATTTTATTAATACCGTTGGCCCAAAGAACGGAAGAACGAGTTAATTAATTAGAAAGAACGAATAAATTTAAAGAGAGAAACACGAAAGAAAAAGAACGAGTTATTTATACTTTATAAGTTTCGCGTCAGACGACGAAGTATCGAAAAAATCGCTATTTAGAGACGACCGTCAACGACGTGTGCCCTTATGCGTGTGCCCGCATTCGGGCTGTATACTCGAGCATATCCCCCTCCGCACCCCGCCGCGCGCCGCATGCCAGGCCACGCCCTATCTTTTAGCTTGCTAACGCATGAGTTGCTTTGCGTTGACGCAGAATTAACATGTTCCCGTGGGAATTTTGAGAAAAAACGTATCCTATATTAATTACTCCCGTGATTGAAATGAATCTAATGATACCGCATACATATTTTTTTAAAGGGAAATTTACAAAAAATATTATTATGTCTTTATCCCGTGGGACTTTTAGGATAAAATGTATCCTATGACACTCCCGTAATCAAGACAAATCTAACGATACCTCATACATCAAAATCCATCAAGCCGTTTAGGCTACAGGAGGTCACAAAGGAAAAGACATACATACATACACTCGAAAAACATTACCCTCCTTCTTTGGCAGTCGGGTAAAAATAGATAATTCTTCGCTCAAGTCTTCTTTTACGTTCTTTATTGCTTTTATCTGTTTTCCATCTTTTTCATATGTCTCTTCTTTTCGGACCCACTCTGACCATCTCACAATACCAGTCATGTTTCTAACGTTGTAATTGTATTTTTTAGTAAAGCATTGTTCACATGTATTATACATACAGTCTTTTGAATCGACAGAGCAGACTGTTGCATTGATTAATAAATTAAGATCATCTGATCCCGTTAGGCCTTTCTTTTTAAGTGCTTTGGCTTTATTAGCAAAATTTGCATGAGTTTTGCAAAGGCATGTATCTCTGGCGTCTATAGATGCACTGACAATATAAAAAGGTTTATTTTTTGCAAAATAATAATATGAGCATTTTAAGTTAGGATATTCGGTCTTAAACGTTACATATAAGGATTTCATCGAATCAAGTAAGAACCTCTTCTGAACTTTATTTTTATTCTTTGTAAAAGTTTCTTTCTTCCCTGCCGTAGCACGTGCAATGTCGTCTCTATTATAAAAGTCCCTGATATACTTTTTTAGTTTAGTCTCTTTATCGATAGATGTTTTAGTTTGAATTTTTTCCACTCCCAAATTGGCCATCAGCAGCTTTTTCTTAATACGTGAATGTTTTATTTCAGGTGCAGTAAATATTGTCTTGATTGTTTGTCGTTCCTTTCTAGATTTGGTACTTTTAAATGTTTTCTTAATAGCGCGGCTAAGAATATTGAACTTTGTATCTTCAGCTGTCTTACTTGCATCGTCAGTCTTGGTGTTATTCCTTCTTTGTAATCTCTTTTTGTATTTTTCACATTTCCGCTTTAATTTAACATTTTCTATCTTTAATTTTTCGTTTTGTCTATAAACCGTTGATCTATCTTTTTTTACTTTCTTTCGACCTCTTAGTTTTGTTGCTGAAACCACTGATCCATCTGCAGGAGTAACAAACAGAGAAACTGCTGGTGGAGGTACAAATGGTGGAGGCGTTGCTGGCGGAGTTTCGTTCTGATCCTCTACAAACAAGTTCACCCCAACATACCTATGTTGGGGTGAACTTGGCGGTGTATTTTGCAAAAGATTTTGAACGGCTTTTTTGCGTTTTTCTGACTCCCGTTTACGAAGTCTCCAGATCACGTTAGCGTTGTACCTTTTCTTCGGATTTAAATCTTTAACCAATCTTTTCTTTATTCTTATGGTACCTCTCTCTGTGTCTTTTCTTGGCTTCATCATATTTTTGCGGATTATTTTTAAGTCGTTCTCTATACCTTCTTTGTTTTTCAGCAGCCGTAAGAGGCATTTTATTGTTGACTGATTAAATCTGAAAAGAAATTAACAACTTTAACCACAACCGACTGTAATAATCCTATGGAGTTCCTAGTGTAAGGTAAATCGAAATTAGGTCTGTTGGTAACTAATAAAATAATCTAAAACTTCAAATTCATAACGAACTATGACGCCCGTGGGTAAACACACAACTGAATTATCTCTAAATGTAATGATTAATTTAGGTTTACTTTATATTTACTTTGGTACCTTTACATGCCATTATGAAATTGCCCCTGCATTCTCTGGCGTTACTGCTAACGCAGTAGAAATATTTTGGAATATACCCCACTATTGCCTTTACAATCAACTGACACCTTTTTTGCATCATCGATCTTTAAATCAGACTAAAACGGCATCAATATTTAGTAAAAACTTTAAAAAAAATACAATATTTACCAAGATTTCGGCGGTCACGCAGCACACCAACAATAAACCCACGCGCACCACTCGAGCGATCACGCCACACTGATGACCAATCACAGCGAAGTTGACCGTGCCGAAAGATGAGTTCAAAGACTTAGATACATGTGCTAGTATTCGTGATACGTGTAACGCTATCTCTGTATAAATTGATGAACTTTTATAGCGGTAACGCAGTTGATGTGCTTTTTTGCTCAGTATGAAGGACAAAGAAACATATACGTTTTTTTAATATATTATTTTAAAATTAGTGAGTTTGTATGGTTCAAATAAGAGTCTGATGGATTAATTTCTTTAATAAAATTTTAAAACACATACCTACTATATATGTTATTTAAGTTCTCAAGCGAAATGTTATAACAGGTATGTTCAGGGACAAGATATTTTAGTATGGGGAGCATTATTCCTCCACAGCGTTACTACAACATTTGCAAATAATTATAAAAAAAATGTTAAAAAGACATCGGCAACAGTATTTTAATAGGTCTTACTTTTTATTGACTTAAATTATTTACAGTTTTAAGTTATTTATGCTCTTATTTATTATATTATCAGTGGGGACAGCAGAAAAGTGCCTTAAAAGTTGATCCACCCAAATATGTGCGTGAGGCGCGAGGAAGGGTACAAGTAATCAAGCCGGTAGTCAGTTGCACACTCGTTTATTCCACAAATCAGTGGCGGGGACGTAGCCACGCGCCCTTACAAACTACCTACATTTAAATATATAACAACCCCTCCACCATACTTTTCCAACATTAGAATAATCCCAAAACTAGAAAAATCTACCGAACCCAAATAATGGGTTTTGCTGACACGGCACACTATCGTTATCCGTCTCTGATGCATTATCGTCCTCGTCACGAGGCGGCTCTGACGTCACGGGCGTTAACTCGCGCCTGCTGGCGTCAGCGTCCCAGTCAGAATTGCTATCTGGTTCTAAAGGAGACGCGCGTGCCCGTATTTGGTCCACATGTCGAGTTATGTTGCAGTTCAGTTGCGGTACAAATATTAAAAACATTACTTTTCCCAAATTCTTTGAGTATTATGCCTTCTAGCCAGCAAAATTTTTTATTGTCCAAGTTTTTTGTCACCAATACTTAATCATTCTTTTTTAATTGTCTTGAAATTCCTTTGTAACTTTTAGCCTGTAAGCACTGTTTATTTTTTACGTATTGAGATAGGTCTGTGGATGAAGAGGGTTTTGGCTCATCTATTGATTTAATTAAATCTAATCTATATCGTAAAGGCTTACCATATAACAACTCTACGGGTGATTTATCGGTGGTGCTGTTTTTAGAATTTCTGTAGTCGAACAGGAATTTGGAAATTTGCTCTTGCAGAATTTTTTTATTTGAATTACTTAATATTATTGATTTTAAACCATTTTTTATTATTTTTACAAAACTCTCGGCTTGACCATTGCTAGCCGGGTGATACGCGGGTGAAAATATGTGGTTAATGCCATTCACATTGCAAAACTCTTTAAACTCTTGAGAAGCAAAGGAAGTGCCATTGTCAGTCACCATCGTGTGAGGTACCCCTACTCGCGACATAAAATCATACAACTTCGCAATAACTGCCTTAGTTCCATAGGAATTGGTCATGGGATAAAATTCAACCCATTTGCTGTATGCGTCTACAGTAATCAAAAACATTTGATTGTTAAATGGCCCCAAGAAGTCTAAGTGGACCCGGTGGAACGGCTCAGGCGGGAAGGGCCAGGGCGCCAGCGGCGCGCGCGGCGGCCGCGGCCGCAGCGCTGCGCACACGCCGCATACCGCCGCCAGCCGCTCCAGCGCCGCATCCACGCCGGGAAACCATAGCCGCCTACGTGCCTCCGCTTTCATCTTTATGACGCCAAAATGTGAACTATGTAATTCCTTACAAAGTCTTTCTCGTAACACATTATTTTATTTATTTATTTATTTTATTTAAGGAAACATACAGATTTTTATATATAGGCGCGCGCCTCGCCTTTGCCCGCGGAGTGGTCGAGCGCCGCGCGTGATAAATAGTCCGATTTATTATCGCAACTTTTAACATACTCAATGTCATAATTGTAGGCTGACAAAAATATTGCGTAACGCTGAAGTCTATTTGCGGAAACCTCAGGGATGCCCTTGTAGGGCCCGAAGATAGCTAGGAGGGGCTTATGATCCGTCCGTAATATAAAGGGAACTGACCTACCGTACAAATACTGATGAAATCGGCGGACGCCGAATATTATAGCGGTAGCCTCTTTCTGAATCTGCGCATAATTTTTTTCTGCCGCATCCAGAGAGGCAAACGACACGGGTCTCTCGATGCCGTCTTTCCCCACTTGAGACAACACTGCGCCTAACCCTGTAGGTGACGCGTCCACAGTCAAAATTAATTTAGCGCAGGGGTCATAATGTGCCAAATACTTGTCGGTTGACATTATTTTATTAAATGCATCATCATGTAATGATGTCCATTCCCACTTTACCTTTTTATGTAGTAAATTATATAGTAGATGTAATATTGATGCTGCTTCCGGTCAGGCGTCCGGAGATAGGAGTTGTAGATGGAGATTAATTCAGACACATGTTGATAGTTTAGTGGTCGTATATTGATTAATTAACAATTACACGATTGCAATACAATTAAGTAAATCACTTAGTCAGCGCCAAACGTTACATGCGCGTCACCGATTTACGCAAACATGAAATAATGCTTACTACGCGATCTACATACTACACCTCGCCCGAAAAGTGAAGGGTTGGTGTCCTCCCCTTAAAGGAAAAAAAAATTGCGCATACAACGTTGGGCATCTTAAAGTTATACTTAGGTATACAATGATTTAATAAAAGCAATTTTACAAACAAAGCATTTTTTTTTTAACAATTGAATCATTTAGTATTATTTTTATGTATTACATATTCGGTATTATTTTTAAGTATCTTAACATTGGGTGAAAGTTCTTCTATTACTCTATATGGTCCTTTATAAACAGAATCTAATTTATTACCTGTTTGGTTTTTAATTAAAATTAAATTGCCTGATTTATAGTTTACATTATTCATTGTCTTATCATAAGTTACTTTCCTCTGATTTTTACATATCAATAAATTTTGTCTAGCGTCTTGTTGCGCTTTTTGTAAACGGTACTTAAGTTCCTTTGGGTAATCGTCAAAATTATATAATGGATCGATCTGACCTGATAGATTACTGGGCAAATTACAAATTTTACCAAAAACTAATTCGTATGGAGTATATTTAGTTTGCGAGTGAACGCTGGTATTAAACGAAAAACACCAGAATGGAACCCAATCGCTCCAATCAGATTTGTTGTTCTCACACTGTATTCTGAGATAAGCGCCAAGGTGTTTGTGGGTGTTCTCTATACCTCCTAACGTTTCATGGTGATACGGAGTCGAGTGAATTTTCTCTATGTTTAGTAATTTGCAAACTTCTGACATGATAGACGATGTGAACTCTGTTCCTTTATCACTAACAAACTGTCTAGGTATTCCGTAACGTAATATAAAATTGTTTACAAAAGATCTAGCTACAGTTTCACTATCTTTCTGTGGTAGAGGATAAGCCTCTACGAATTTGCTTAAGTCGCATTGTATGGTTAAAATATATTTATTATTATAATTATCTACATCTAAGGGGCCCATTAAATCTAAACTTATCCGTTCGAAAGCTGAGTGAGCAGTCGAAGTTATCGTTAAAGGTTCTTTAACGTGTTTATTAGTCGACTTTTGTATTTGGCAGCTTTTACATCTCTTAACGTAGTTATGAACGTCATTTGACATGCCTGGCCAAAAGTAATATTTCTTTATATTATTAATCATACGGTTTATACCTGCATGACCACTTGTGGGTAAGAGGTGGAAGTCATTCATTATTGTAATGATTTCATCGGTATCACTTATTCGTTTTAAGTCTTTGAGAATCAAAATTCTTGGTGACTTTATTTTACATTGGTTAATACTACGTAGTAATAAGGTTACGTGCCGATGATTACTCTTATTTTTAGATATGAGTAATTCATTTATATTTAAATGTTTACACATTTTTTCTAAATCTCTCGTTAACTCCTCTGGGGATGACAACGATCGAGAATAAAGAAAAATCGCGGATTGCGATGGCACGTATGTACAATGCTTAGCGCTTGATGAGATTACATTTGACTCTTTTAAGAATTTTCCATTACGATTATCTAGAAAACGTAACTCTACTACAGTGTTAGGTCTTTTCAGTATTTCTACAGCTGCGGGTTGATCAGACCTGCAATCTGAAGAAGAATTGTCTATCCGTTGGTTTCCTACCTGAGGGTTGAGCCGTTTTGTCTGAGCTCTAGTCAAAACGCACACAACTTTCTCATGCATATCTTTTAAATCTTGTGACGTCACGGGAAGTCGACTTAACGCATCTGCAGCTGCATTATTTCGACCTGGGACGTATTTTACGACGAAGTCATATTCCTCTAAATATAAGCGGAATTTGGTTAAGCGACTGGAAGGATCTTTTAAGCTAAATAAATAAACGAGTGGTCTATGATCGGAATAAATTTGGAATTTTCTACCATATAAATATGGACGAAAATGACGGACAGCCCATACTATTGCCAATAATTCTAGCTCTATTATGGGGTATCTAGTTTCAGCTGGTTTCAAAGTTCTACTTGCATAAGCAATCGCTTTTCCATTTCCGTTTGAAAGTACTGCTCCTAAACCTAATTTTGAAGCATCGGTTTGTAATTTAAAAGTATTATTTTCGGAAAAATCTGGATAATCT
Organism: Marasmia exigua; assembly: GCA_019059595.1. NCBI lineage: Eukaryota > Metazoa > Arthropoda > Insecta > Lepidoptera > Crambidae > Marasmia > Marasmia exigua. The sequence goes on along the minus strand of CM032493.1, from coordinate 7,533,448 downwards.
AGTACTGGTGGGTTCATAAGTGCATATTTTAATTTGTTAAAAGATGTTTCGCAATCATCTGTCCATTTGAACATTGTACCTTTTTTACACAATCGGTTCAACGGAAAAACAATATCAGCGAAACGTGATATAAATCGTCGGTAATAGTTGGCGAACGCGACCAAACGTTTTACCTCGTCAGCGTTACTTGGTCTTGGGTAATTACGTATAGTGTCAATTTTACCTGGATCTGGAAATATATCATCACGTGTTATTTTGTGGCCTAAATAAATAATTTCTTTACGTAAAAACTCGCACTTGATCGGATTTAATTTAAGATTGACCTTTCTAAGACGGTTTAAAACATCAATTAGATTCTTATTATGATTTTCTATACAATTCCCGATAACTACGCAATCGTCTAAATAAATAAAACATTTTTTGTAATTAAGACCGGCCATTGCTATGGTCATAAGTCGAGAGAAGACGCTGGCACTCGTCTTTAGTCCCATTGGACAACGCTTCATTTGATACTGTTTACCTGCTGTAAACGTCGTATACTTTCGAGACTCGTTATCTAAAGCAAGCTGATACATTTTGTTTAAAGTAAATGACGTATATTTTCTAGAATTTGGACTTAATGATAACTGATAATATGATTGTGAAAGATCGAGTTTAGAAAAGTACATACTTCCGGACAAGGAATCTAAAATCTCAGTGATATTGGGCAAAGGGAATTTATCATCTTGTAATTTATTATTTAACTGTCTGTAATCGATAACTAATCTCCATTTCTTCTCATTTGATCTATCTGCTTTTTTTGGGACAAGTAAAACGGGACTAGACCATTCGGAGACTGTCTCCTCTATGATGTCATTGTCAAGCATATCTTTAACTTGTTTCTCAATTTCAGTTTTAAGAGCCTGTGGTACTCTATAAGGTTTAATATAAACAGGGGTAACGTTATCCTTTAAAACGATGTTATGTTCCATCAAATTCGTGACTGATAGAGAGTCGCCGGGTAAATGGAAAACATCGGCATATTTGGCACAAATTTGTTCGATACTAATCTTTTCCTCTTTATTAAGATAATTTAGGTCAAGTAATTCAAATAATGTTTTGACACGATCTACAGACATTTTGTCTTTAGAGAGTTGTGCCACATCAAAATTATTAATAGATTAAATATTTAAATTCGAAAAGTTTATCTCAATATCATCATTGGTGGTATTCAAAATCCTTAATGGAATTCTATTTTCGGATGGTCTAGAAATCATTCCTGCGAGGAAAACTCCGTTTTGTAATTCCTCTGCTAACACTACACTGTCACCTCTTAAACTGCAAGGAATGTGTTTAATCACTTCGCAACGAGCTGGTATCACATGAGTGTACCTGTCGCTATTGTTACCTATACTCAAAGTAACTAGTGATCCTTCGTTTGATAAACGTAAGGTACTCGTTTCATAATCTATTACAGCATTATAACGCCTAAAAAAATTATCTCCTAATATTCCGTCAGCAAGACACGAAAGATTCTTAAAAATATAAAACTTTTCCTTAAAATAAACTCCCTTACATAATAAATCTAAGTAAATATAGCCCTCAGAAATTAATTTACCGCTAATTCCCTTTATAGTTAGTCTATCGTAATGTAATTCCTTTAAATATTCTGGGTGGTCTTGTAGCCACTCGTATTTCATAACACATATGCTTGCGCCGGTATCAACTAACAAATTGACTGTCTTACCTACCTTTAATAATTCTAATTCTACTAAGCTATTTATGTTGTAATTTAATATGAAATGTTCACTAATTGTAGGAACGAAAAAACTCGCTTTTTGGCGATGGTTGGTTTCGTTCTACGTTCTCCATATTTTCGGGTTGTACTTGAGAAACTATGTGAACCGGATTCGACTTCGTACGAGGTGGACCGAACTGAGTCCGTTGGGTACCCCGTTGGTACCTTCCATGGCTAGAACCTCGTGATGGTTGGCCTCTATAGGAGTTATAAAACGTTCTATTATTATTGGTACCTCGCTGTGGAGCCTGATAATAATAATTGTTAGCCGAACTATTCCTATTCGACGGATGAGTAACGCCTGGAATGAAACCTACGGTTGTTTCCGTTACCGCGGTGGGGTATGACATTCATGACCTGTTCTACCTTTGGCGATAAGGAAATTTCGTCTAGGGCGGTCTGGATGGCCTCTGGAAGTGACTGGAATTGACGCGAAGCTATTATCGTACTGAGGCGTGAATCAGTCAGGCCGTCAGCAAATCGTTTTATAGCGATTTTTTCATTCAACGGGCGGAGTATGTCAAACTTTGTGACATCTCCGTCAGCCTGTGCGATAGTCAAATTGACAAATAATTGTTCTAACTCGGAGCCGAACTTGTCGATTGTTCTACGACCCTGACTAGCTGAATGAAACTGTGATTGTATAGCTACTGCGGATTTTTTCTGTAAAAGGTGAGTACGCATGTCTTTAACCATTAGGTCTACATTTGAATAACTGGATTTCAATCTTAGCTTAGCACTGCTAGAAATCCTAGTTTTTAAAACAAAATTAACTAATTGTTTTTTTCCTTCCTCATTAAGCATACCACTATAAAGCTGAATGCTGTCTATTAATTGAATAATGACACTCTCTTGGGCCGTCATTATCGGCAGCAAGGCCAAGGCCGTTTTCAAATCGAAATTAGTTGCCATGATTTCTACGCTAGGTCCTATGTCCTTAGATAACACTACAATTTTCTCATATAATATGTGTATATCTTCAATACAATTGTTAATTCGCGTTGAATAGTCGCTACTTATCTCAGAATTCTGGATTTTTAGTTTAATATCGGACGAAATATACTCCAAACGGGAAAATAAATCATTTGCCTCTTTAAACTTAATTTGAGCTGTTTCTGAACATTGCCTTCGATGTGGCCCAATTTTAATTAAATAATCTCTAATTTCCTTTAAATTTTTATACAAAATATCTAATTCTTGTAAAGACATAACCTGGCGATATTAATATGTAAATGAAAAATAATTATTTAACGCATATTTAAAAGGATACGTGGCATGACGATGTTGCGTCGTGGCGAGGTCAAGGGCGCTGCACGTTCGGGTGGCGCGTGGCACGTGACTGTGGAGACGGGCAGGACGGGATGCGGGTCATCTTCTTGATTTGGGCCGGGATATCCCTGGACACCTCTTGCTGTGGGCCGGGCTTTCCCTGGACACCTCTTGAATGTGGGCCGGGTATACCCTGGACACCTCTTCTTTCTTCTTTTAGTTGGATGGACGGGCGAGATTATCTATGGAGACTGCATTAAGTTCTTGTCTCAAGGAGTTAATAGCGCTCTTGCGGCATTTCTTGAGGATGTAGAAGGCGACGGCAGCGGAGATTAGGGTAACCGCGACGATCAGAAGGGTCTCAATGGTGTGGTTGGCATGTTGAGTCTGTGCTAATGTTGTGTTGGCGGTTGCTTCTCCATTAGCATTCTGTGCAACGACAACTTGTTCTTTCGATACGGTTTTTCCCATCTTCAGTAGTGATTGAACAAGGTTCTTCTTTCTTCCCAGTTAATTTCGACGTTGGCTGGTGTGGCATAGGGTCGCCATCAGGCGTCCGGAGATAGGAGTTGTAGATGGAGATTAATTCAGACACATGTTGATAGTTTAGTGGTCGTATATTGATTAATTAACAATTACACGATTGCAATACAATTAAGTAAATCACTTAGTCAGCGCCAAACGTTACATGCGCGTCACCGATTTACGCAAACATGAAATAATGCTTACTACGCGATCTACATACTGCACCGGTATGAAATTTCGGTAATAATTAGTTTAACCCTAAAAATGATTGCAGTTGCCTAACATTTTCTGGCCTGGGAACTTGTACAATTGCCTTAACCTCACGTTTGGTTTTTAATTAAAATTAAATTGCCTGATTTATAGTTTTACATTATTCATTGTCTTATCATAAGTTACTTTCCTCTGATTTTTACATATCAATAAATTTTGTCTAGCGTCTTGTTGCGCTTTTTGTAAACGGTACTTAAGTTCCTTTGGGTAATCGTCAAAATTATATAATGGATCGATCTGACCTGATAGATTACTGGGCAAATTACAAATTTTACCAAAAACTAATTCGTATGGAGTATATTTAGTTTGCGAGTGAACGCTGGTATTAAACGAAAAACACCAGAATGGAACCCAATCGCTCCAATCAGATTTGTTGTTCTCACACTGTATTCTGAGATAAGCGCCAAGGTGTTTGTGGGTGTTCTCTATACCTCCTAACGTTTCATGGTGATACGGAGTCGAGTGAATTTTCTCTATGTTTAGTAATTTGCAAACTTCTGACATGATAGACGATGTGAACTCTGTTCCTTTATCACTAACAAACTGTCTAGGTATTCCGTAACGTAATATAAAATTGTTTACAAAAGATCTAGCTACAGTTTCACTATCTTTCTGTGGTAGAGGATAAGCCTCTACGAATTTGCTTAAGTCGCATTGTATGGTTAAAATATATTATTATTATAATTATCTACATCTAAGGGGCCCATTAAATCTAAACTTATCCGTTCGAAAGCTGAGTGAGCAGTCGAAGTTATCGTTAAAGGTTCTTTAACGTGTTTATTAGTCGACTTTTGTATTTGGCAGCTTTTACATCTCTTAACGTAGTTATGAACGTCATTTGACATGCCTGGCCAAAAGTAATATTTCTTTATATTATTAATCATACGGTTTATACCTGCATGACCACTTGTGGGTAAGAGGTGGAAGTCATTCATTATTGTAATGATTTCATCGGTATCACTTATTCGTTTTAAGTCTTTGAGAATCAAAATTCTTGGTGACTTTATTTTACATTGGTTAATACTACGTAGTAATAAGGTTACGTGCCGATGATTACTCTTATTTTTAGATATGAGTAATTCATTTATATTTAAATGTTTACACATTTTTTCTAAATCTCTCGTTAACTCCTCTGGGGATGACAACGATCGAGAATAAAGAAAAATCGCGGATTGCGATGGCACGTATGTACAATGCTTAGCGCTTGATGAGATTACATTTGACTCTTTTAAGAATTTTCCATTACGATTATCTAGAAAACGTAACTCTACTACAGTGTTAGGTCTTTTCAGTATTTCTACAGCTGCGGGTTGATCAGACCTGCAATCTGAAGAAGAATTGTCTATCCGTTGGTTTCCTACCTGAGGGTTGAGCCGTTTTGTCTGAGCTCTAGTCAAAACGCACACAACTTTCTCATGCATATCTTTTAAATCTTGTGACGTCACGGGAAGTCGACTTAACGCATCTGCAGCTGCATTATTTCGACCTGGGACGTATTTTACGACGAAGTCATATTCCTCTAAATATAAGCGGAATTTGGTTAAGCGACTGGAAGGATCTTTTAAGCTAAATAAATAAACGAGTGGTCTATGATCGGAATAAATTTGGAATTTTCTACCATATAAATATGGACGAAAATGACGGACAGCCCATACTATTGCCAATAATTCTAGCTCTATTATGGGGTATCTAGTTTCAGCTGGTTTCAAAGTTCTACTTGCATAAGCAATCGCTTTTCCATTTCCGTTTGAAAGTACTGCTCCTAAACCTAATTTTGAAGCATCGGTTTGTAATTTAAAAGTATTATTTTCGGAAAAATCTGGATAATCTAGTACTGGTGGGTTCATAAGTGCATATTTTAATTTGTTAAAAGATGTTTCGCAATCATCTGTCCATTTGAACATTGTACCTTTTTTACACAATCGGTTCAACGGAAAAACAATATCAGCGAAACGTGATATAAATCGTCGGTAATAGTTGGCGAACGCGACCAAACGTTTTACCTCGTCAGCGTTACTTGGTCTTGGGTAATTACGTATAGTGTCAATTTTACCTGGATCTGGAAATATATCATCACGTGTTATTTTGTGGCCTAAATAAATAATTTCTTTACGTAAAAACTCGCACTTGATCGGATTTAATTTAAGATTGACCTTTCTAAGACGGTTTAAAACATCAATTAGATTCTTATTATGATTTTCTATACAATTCCCGATAACTACGCAATCGTCTAAATAAATAAAACATTTTTTGTAATTAAGACCGGCCATTGCTATGGTCATAAGTCGAGAGAAGACGCTGGCACTCGTCTTTAGTCCCATTGGACAACGCTTCATTTGATACTGTTTACCTGCTGTAAACGTCGTATACTTTCGAGACTCGTTATCTAAAGCAAGCTGATACATTTTGTTTAAAGTAAATGACGTATATTTTCTAGAATTTGGACTTAATGATAACTGATAATATGATTGTGAAAGATCGAGTTTAGAAAAGTACATACTTCCGGACAAGGAATCTAAAATCTCAGTGATATTGGGCAAAGGGAATTTATCATCTTGTAATTTATTATTTAACTGTCTGTAATCGATAACTAATCTCCATTTCTTCTCATTTGATCTATCTGCTTTTTTTGGGACAAGTAAAACGGGACTAGACCATTCGGAGACTGTCTCCTCTATGATGTCATTGTCAAGCATATCTTTAACTTGTTTCTCAATTTCAGTTTTAAGAGCCTGTGGTACTCTATAAGGTTTAATATAAACAGGGGTAACGTTATCCTTTAAAACGATGTTATGTTCCATCAAATTCGTGACTGATAGAGAGTCGCCGGGTAAATGGAAAACATCGGCATATTTGGCACAAATTTGTTCGATACTAATCTTTTCCTCTTTATTAAGATAATTTAGGTCAAGTAATTCAAATAATGTTTTGACACGATCTACAGACATTTTGTCTTTAGAGAGTTGTGCCACATCAAAATTATTAATAGATTAAATATTTAAATTCGAAAAGTTTATCTCAATATCATCATTGGTGGTATTCAAAATCCTTAATGGAATTCTATTTTCGGATGGTCTAGAAATCATTCCTGCGAGGAAAACTCCGTTTTGTAATTCCTCTGCTAACACTACACTGTCACCTCTTAAACTGCAAGGAATGTGTTTAATCACTTCGCAACGAGCTGGTATCACATGAGTGTACCTGTCGCTATTGTTACCTATACTCAAAGTAACTAGTGATCCTTCGTTTGATAAACGTAAGGTACTCGTTTCATAATCTATTACAGCATTATAACGCCTAAAAAAATTATCTCCTAATATTCCGTCAGCAAGACACGAAAGATTCTTAAAAATATAAAACTTTTCCTTAAAATAAACTCCCTTACATAATAAATCTAAGTAAATATAGCCCTCAGAAATTAATTTACCGCTAATTCCCTTTATAGTTAGTCTATCGTAATGTAATTCCTTTAAATATTCTGGGTGGTCTTGTAGCCACTCGTATTTCATAACACATATGCTTGCGCCGGTATCAACTAACAAATTGACTGTCTTACCTACCTTTAATAATTCTAATTCTACTAAGCTATTTATGTTGTAATTTAATATGAAATGTTCACTAATTGTAGGAACGAAAAAACTCGCTTTTTGGCGATGGTTGGTTTCGTTCTACGTTCTCCATATTTTCGGGTTGTACTTGAGAAACTATGTGAACCGGATTCGACTTCGTACGAGGTGGACCGAACTGAGTCCGTTGGGTACCCCGTTGGTACCTTCCATGGCTAGAACCTCGTGATGGTTGGCCTCTATAGGAGTTATAAAACGTTCTATTATTATTGGTACCTCGCTGTGGAGCCTGATAATAATAATTGTTAGCCGAACTATTCCTATTCGACGGATGAGTACGCCTGGAATGAAACCTACGGTTGTTTCCGTTACCGCGGTGGGGTATGACATTCATGACCTGTTCTACCTTTGGCGATAAGGAAATTTCGTCTAGGGCGGTCTGGATGGCCTCTGGAAGTGACTGGAATTGACGCGAAGCTATTATCGTACTGAGGCGTGAATCAGTCAGGCCGTCAGCAAATCGTTTTATAGCGATTTTTTCATTCAACGGGCGGAGTATGTCAAACTTTGTGACATCTCCGTCAGCCTGTGCGATAGTCAAATTGACAAATAATTGTTCTAACTCGGAGCCGAACTTGTCGATTGTTCTACGACCCTGACTAGCTGAATGAAACTGTGATTGTATAGCTACTGCGGATTTTTTCTGTAAAAGGTGAGTACGCATGTCTTTAACCATTAGGTCTACATTTGAATAACTGGATTTCAATCTTAGCTTAGCACTGCTAGAAATCCTAGTTTTTAAAACAAAATTAACTAATTGTTTTTTTCCTTCCTCATTAAGCATACCACTATAAAGCTGAATGCTGTCTATTAATTGAATAATGACACTCTCTTGGGCCGTCATTATCGGCAGCAAGGCCAAGGCCGTTTTCAAATCGAAATTAGTTGCCATGATTTCTACGCTAGGTCCTATGTCCTTAGATAACACTACAATTTTCTCATATAATATGTGTATATCTTCAATACAATTGTTAATTCGCGTTGAATAGTCGCTACTTATCTCAGAATTCTGGATTTTTAGTTTAATATCGGACGAAATATACTCCAAACGGGAAAATAAATCATTTGCCTCTTTAAACTTAATTTGAGCTGTTTCTGAACATTGCCTTCGATGTGGCCCAATTTTAATTAAATAATCTCTAATTTCCTTTAAATTTTTATACAAAATATCTAATTCTTGTAAAGACATAACCTGGCGATATTAATATGTAAATGAAAAATAATTATTTAACGCATATTTAAAAGGATACGTGGCATGACGATGTTGCGTCGTGGCGAGGTCAAGGGCGCTGCACGTTCGGGTGGCGCGTGGCACGTGACTGTGGAGACGGGCAGGACGGGATGCGGGTCATCTTCTTGATTTGGGCCGGGATATCCCTGGACACCTCTTGCTGTGGGCCGGGCTTTCCCTGGACACCTCTTGAATGTGGGCCGGGTATACCCTGGACACCTCTTCTTTCTTCTTTTAGTTGGATGGACGGGCGAGATTATCTATGGAGACTGCATTAAGTTCTTGTCTCAAGGAGTTAATAGCGCTCTTGCGGCATTTCTTGAGGATGTAGAAGGCGACGGCAGCGGAGATTAGGGTAACCGCGACGATCAGAAGGGTCTCAATGGTGTGGTTGGCATGTTGAGTCTGTGCTAATGTTGTGTTGGCGGTTGCTTCTCCATTAGCATTCTGTGCAACGACAACTTGTTCTTTCGATACGGTTTTTCCCATCTTCAGTAGTGATTGAACAAGGTTCTTCTTTCTTCCCAGTTAATTTCGACGTTGGCTGGTGTGGCATAGGGTCGCCATCAGGCGTCCGGAGATAGGAGTTGTAGATGGAGATTAATTCAGACACATGTTGATAGTTTAGTGGTCGTATATTGATTAATTAACAATTACACGATTGCAATACAATTAAGTAAATCACTTAGTCAGCGCCAAACGTTACATGCGCGTCACCGATTTACGCAAACATGAAATAATGCTTACTACGCGATCTACATACTGCACCGGTATGAAATTTCGGTAATAATTAGTTAACCCTAAAAATGATTGCAGTTGCCTAACATTTTCTGGCCTGGGAACTTGTACAATTGCCTTAACCTTGTCTGGCGATTTTCTTACTCAATTCCTATCGATTATGTGACCTAAGTAACAAAGCTCATCTTTGAAAAATTCACACTTTGAACATTTAACAGTTAATCCTGCATCTTCTAACCGTTGTAAAACTGCCACTAAATTTTCTTCATGTCGAGATTTACTACTCCCCGTTACCAAAATATCATCCAAAAAGAAGACTACCCCTTCTAAGCCAGCTAGAACGCATTCCATTGCACGCTGGAAAATAGCTGGTGCTGACGAAAGACCGAACACAAGTCTAGTGAATTGGAATAACCCACGATGCGTATTGATGCAAGTTAAGGGTTGAGATGACCTATTTAAAATAAATTGATTATAGGCTATCGATAAATCCAGTTTACTAAACTGTACACCTCCGTTAAGTTTGGAAAACAAGTCTTTTATGGTAGGTAACGGATATTTGTCTACGATTAACTGCTTATTAATGGTAACGGAGTAATCTGCGCACAAACGGAGCGTCCCGTCCTTTTTTAACACTGGAACTATAGGGGATGCGTAATCGGAGTGTTGTACTGGTTGTAATACGCCTAACTCGACTAAACGATCTAATTCCGCATCAATTTTCTTTTTCAACGCGTACGGTACAGGTCTGGCTTTAAAAAAAATGGGTCTTGAATCTGGTTTTAAACGTAAGTCAACAAGGTTAGGGGATGCGTAATCGGAGTGTTGTACTGGTTGTAATACGCCTAACTCGACTAAACGATCTAATTCCGCATCAATTTTCTTTTTCAACGCGTACGGTACAGGTCTGGCTTTAAAAAAAATGGGTCTTGAATCTGGTTTTGAACGTAAGTCAACAAGGTATTTGGTGAACGTGCCTAAATCGTCGGAAAATACTTTTGGAAATTTATCTATTAAATTTTGTACAATGTTTATATTCCCTTTCGAGTTTTTTAGCATAATACAATGCATTTCGGATAAAATCTCGTCCTAATAATGATGGTCCTCCATTACGTACCACATACACGTCCAGGATTTTCGTGCTACCGCCGTTTGTAACTGGTAAACGGACGACCCCACAAGTAATTATTCATGTACCCGTGTAACCCATTATTAGGGTTCCGTACCTCAAAAAGAAAAAACGGAACCCTTATAGGATCACTTTGTTGTCCGTCCGTCCGTCCGTCTGTCAAGACCCTTTTTCTCAGGAACGCGTGGAGGTATGAAGCTGAAATTTATATCAATTACTCAAGTCTACTGTCCCTTGAAGCTGTGAAAAAATCAAACTTCTAAGCCAACGCAATCAAAAGATACAGCCGTTTATGTCGCAAATTTTCTACACTTGCAAGGGAATCAAAACCTACAGGGTGCTTCCCGTGAACTCAGAATCTTGAAATTTGGTACGAAGCAACGTCTTATAGCATAGATAAAGGAAAAATTACGAAAATCATAAATTTTTAGTTACATCACATAATATATATTTTTTTAATAATTTTAAACTTACTACCCATTTCCTCATAAACGCGTAGAGGTAATAAATTGAAATTCATACTAAATACTGAGGTCTATAATACCTTTAAGCTGTAACAAAATCAAACTTCTATGTCAACGCAATCAAAAGAAACAGCAATTTAAGCTGCATATTTTGAAACTCACAAGTACTCGCAAGGGAATCAAAACCTAAAGGGTACTTCCAGTCGACCTAGAATCTTGAATTTTGGCATGAAGCAACGTTTTATAGCACACATAAAGGAAAAATTCCGAAAATCTTAAATTTTTAGTTACATTACAAAATATATATTTTTTAATAATTATAAACTTATTACTTTTTTCCTCATGAACGCGTAGAGCTATCAAGTTGAAATTCATATCAAATACTTAGATCTATGGATCTGGAAATATATCATCACGTGTTATTTTGTGGCCTAAATAAATAATTTCTTTACGTAAAAACTCGCACTTGATCGGATTTAATTTAAGATTGACCTTTCTAAGACGGTTTAAAACATCAATTAGATTCTTATTATGATTTTCTATACAATTCCCGATAACTACGCAATCGTCTAAATAAATAAAACATTTTTTGTAATTAAGACCGGCCATTGCTATGGTCATAAGTCGAGAGAAGACGCTGGCACTCGTCTTTAGTCCCATTGGACAACGCTTCATTTGATACTGTTTACCTGCTGTAAACGTCGTATACTTTCGAGACTCGTTATCTAAAGCAAGCTGATACATTTTGTTTAAAGTAAATGACGTATATTTTCTAGAATTTGGACTTAATGATAACTGATAATATGATTGTGAAAGATCGAGTTTAGAAAAGTACATACTTCCGGACAAGGAATCTAAAATCTCAGTGATATTGGGCAAAGGGAATTTATCATCTTGTAATTTATTATTTAACTGTCTGTAATCGATAACTAATCTCCATTTCTTCTCATTTGATCTATCTGCTTTTTTTGGGACAAGTAAAACGGGACTAGACCATTCGGAGACTGTCTCCTCTATGATGTCATTGTCAAGCATATCTTTAACTTGTTTCTCAATTTCAGTTTTAAGAGCCTGTGGTACTCTATAAGGTTTAATATAAACAGGGGTAACGTTATCCTTTAAAACGATGTTATGTTCCATCAAATTCGTGACTGATAGAGAGTCGCCGGGTAAATGGAAAACATCGGCATATTTGGCACAAATTTGTTCGATACTAATCTTTTCCTCTTTATTAAGATAATTTAGGTCAAGTAATTCAAATAATGTTTTGACACGATCTACAGACATTTTGTCTTTAGAGAGTTGTGCCACATCAAAATTATTAATAGATTAAATATTTAAATTCGAAAAGTTTATCTCAATATCATCATTGGTGGTATTCAAAATCCTTAATGGAATTCTATTTTCGGATGGTCTAGAAATCATTCCTGCGAGGAAAACTCCGTTTTGTAATTCCTCTGCTAACACTACACTGTCACCTCTTAAACTGCAAGGAATGTGTTTAATCACTTCGCAACGAGCTGGTATCACATGAGTGTACCTGTCGCTATTGTTACCTATACTCAAAGTAACTAGTGATCCTTCGTTTGATAAACGTAAGGTACTCGTTTCATAATCTATTACAGCATTATAACGCCTAAAAAAATTATCTCCTAATATTCCGTCAGCAAGACACGAAAGATTCTTAAAAATATAAAACTTTTCCTTAAAATAAACTCCCTTACATAATAAATCTAAGTAAATATAGCCCTCAGAAATTAATTTACCGCTAATTCCCTTTATAGTTAGTCTATCGTAATGTAATTCCTTTAAATATTCTGGGTGGTCTTGTAGCCACTCGTATTTCATAACACATATGCTTGCGCCGGTATCAACTAACAAATTGACTGTCTTACCTACCTTTAATAATTCTAATTCTACTAAGCTATTTATGTTGTAATTTAATATGAAATGTTCACTAATTGTAGGAACGAAAAAACTCGCTTTTTGGCGATGGTTGGTTTCGTTCTACGTTCTCCATATTTTCGGGTTGTACTTGAGAAACTATGTGAACCGGATTCGACTTCGTACGAGGTGGACCGAACTGAGTCCGTTGGGTACCCCGTTGGTACCTTCCATGGCTAGAACCTCGTGATGGTTGGCCTCTATAGGAGTTATAAAACGTTCTATTATTATTGGTACCTCGCTGTGGAGCCTGATAATAATAATTGTTAGCCGAACTATTCCTATTCGACGGATGAGTACGCCTGGAATGAAACCTACGGTTGTTTCCGTTACCGCGGTGGGGTATGACATTCATGACCTGTTCTACCTTTGGCGATAAGGAAATTTCGTCTAGGGCGGTCTGGATGGCCTCTGGAAGTGACTGGAATTGACGCGAAGCTATTATCGTACTGAGGCGTGAATCAGTCAGGCCGTCAGCAAATCGTTTTATAGCGATTTTTTCATTCAACGGGCGGAGTATGTCAAACTTTGTGACATCTCCGTCAGCCTGTGCGATAGTCAAATTGACAAATAATTGTTCTAACTCGGAGCCGAACTTGTCGATTGTTCTACGACCCTGACTAGCTGAATGAAACTGTGATTGTATAGCTACTGCGGATTTTTTCTGTAAAAGGTGAGTACGCATGTCTTTAACCATTAGGTCTACATTTGAATAACTGGATTTCAATCTTAGCTTAGCACTGCTAGAAATCCTAGTTTTTAAAACAAAATTAACTAATTGTTTTTTTCCTTCCTCATTAAGCATACCACTATAAAGCTGAATGCTGTCTATTAATTGAATAATGACACTCTCTTGGGCCGTCATTATCGGCAGCAAGGCCAAGGCCGTTTTCAAATCGAAATTAGTTGCCATGATTTCTACGCTAGGTCCTATGTCCTTAGATAACACTACAATTTTCTCATATAATATGTGTATATCTTCAATACAATTGTTAATTCGCGTTGAATAGTCGCTACTTATCTCAGAATTCTGGATTTTTAGTTTAATATCGGACGAAATATACTCCAAACGGGAAAATAAATCATTTGCCTCTTTAAACTTAATTTGAGCTGTTTCTGAACATTGCCTTCGATGTGGCCCAATTTTAATTAAATAATCTCTAATTTCCTTTAAATTTTTATACAAAATATCTAATTCTTGTAAAGACATAACCTGGCGATATTAATATGTAAATGAAAAATAATTATTTAACGCATATTTAAAAGGATACGTGGCATGACGATGTTGCGTCGTGGCGAGGTCAAGGGCGCTGCACGTTCGGGTGGCGCGTGGCACGTGACTGTGGAGACGGGCAGGACGGGATGCGGGTCATCTTCTTGATTTGGGCCGGGATATCCCTGGACACCTCTTGCTGTGGGCCGGGCTTTCCCTGGACACCTCTTGAATGTGGGCCGGGTATACCCTGGACACCTCTTCTTTCTTCTTTTAGTTGGATGGACGGGCGAGATTATCTATGGAGACTGCATTAAGTTCTTGTCTCAAGGAGTTAATAGCGCTCTTGCGGCATTTCTTGAGGATGTAGAAGGCGACGGCAGCGGAGATTAGGGTAACCGCGACGATCAGAAGGGTCTCAATGGTGTGGTTGGCATGTTGAGTCTGTGCTAATGTTGTGTTGGCGGTTGCTTCTCCATTAGCATTCTGTGCAACGACAACTTGTTCTTTCGATACGGTTTTTCCCATCTTCAGTAGTGATTGAACAAGGTTCTTCTTTCTTCCCAGTTAATTTCGACGTTGGCTGGTGTGGCATAGGGTCGCCATCAGGCGTCCGGAGATAGGAGTTGTAGATGGAGATTAATTCAGACACATGTTGATAGTTTAGTGGTCGTATATTGATTAATTAACAATTACACGATTGCAATACAATTAAGTAAATCACTTAGTCAGCGCCAAACGTTACATGCGCGTCACCGATTTACGCAAACATGAAATAATGCTTACTACGCGATCTACATACTGCACCGGTATGAAATTTCGGTAATAATTAGTTAACCCTAAAAATGATTGCAGTTGCCTAACATTTTCTGGCCTGGGAACTTGTACAATTGCCTTAACCTTGTCTGGCGATTTTCTTACTCAATTCCTATCGATTATGTGACCTAAGTAACAAAGCTCATCTTTGAAAAATTCACACTTTGAACATTTAACAGTTAATCCTGCATCTTCTAACCGTTGTAAAACTGCCACTAAATTTTCTTCATGTCGAGATTTACTACTCCCCGTTACCAAAATATCATCCAAAAAGAAGACTACCCCTTCTAAGCCAGCTAGAACGCATTCCATTGCACGCTGGAAAATAGCTGGTGCTGACGAAAGACCGAACACAAGTCTAGTGAATTGGAATAACCCACGATGCGTATTGATGCAAGTTAAGGGTTGAGATGACCTATTTAAAATAAATTGATTATAGGCTATCGATAAATCCAGTTTACTAAACTGTACACCTCCGTTAAGTTTGGAAAACAAGTCTTTTATGGTAGGTAACGGATATTTGTCTACGATTAACTGCTTATTAATGGTAACGGAGTAATCTGCGCACAAACGGAGCGTCCCGTCCTTTTTTAACACTGGAACTATAGGGGATGCGTAATCGGAGTGTTGTACTGGTTGTAATACGCCTAACTCGACTAAACGATCTAATTCCGCATCAATTTTCTTTTTCAACGCGTACGGTACAGGTCTGGCTTTAAAAAAAATGGGTCTTGAATCTGGTTTTAAACGTAAGTCAACAAGGTTAGGGGATGCGTAATCGGAGTGTTGTACTGGTTGTAATACGCCTAACTCGACTAAACGATCTAATTCCGCATCAATTTTCTTTTTCAACGCGTACGGTACAGGTCTGGCTTTAAAAAAAATGGGTCTTGAATCTGGTTTTGAACGTAAGTCAACAAGGTATTTGGTGAACGTGCCTAAATCGTCGGAAAATACTTTTGGAAATTTATCTATTAAATTTTGTACAATGTTTATATTCCCTTTCGAGTTTTTAGCATAATACAATGCATTTCGGATAAAATCTCGTCCTAATAATGATGGTCCTCCATTACGTACCACATACACGTCCAGGATTTTCGTGCTACCGCCGTTTGTAACTGGTAAACGGACGACCCCACAAGTAATTATTCATGTACCCGTGTAACCCATTATTAGGGTTCCGTACCTCAAAAAGAAAAAACGGAACCCTTATAGGATCACTTTGTTGTCCGTCCGTCCGTCCGTCTGTCAAGACCCTTTTTCTCAGGAACGCGTGGAGGTATGAAGCTGAAATTTATATCAATTACTCAAGTCTACTGTCCCTTGAAGCTGTGAAAAAATCAAACTTCTAAGCCAACGCAATCAAAAGATACAGCCGTTTATGTCGCAAATTTTCTACACTTGCAAGGGAATCAAAACCTACAGGGTGCTTCCCGTGAACTCAGAATCTTGAAATTTGGTACGAAGCAACGTCTTATAGCATAGATAAAGGAAAAATTACGAAAATCATAAATTTTTAGTTACATCACATAATATATATTTTTTTAATAATTTTAAACTTACTACCCATTTCCTCATAAACGCGTAGAGGTAATAAATTGAAATTCATACTAAATACTGAGGTCTATAATACCTTTAAGCTGTAACAAAATCAAACTTCTATGTCAACGCAATCAAAAGAAACAGCAATTTAAGCTGCATATTTTGAAACTCACAAGTACTCGCAAGGGAATCAAAACCTAAAGGGTACTTCCAGTCGACCTAGAATCTTGAATTTTGGCATGAAGCAACGTTTTATAGCACACATAAAGGAAAAATTCCGAAAATCTTAAATTTTTAGTTACATTACAAAATATATATTTTTTAATAATTATAAACTTATTACTTTTTTCCTCATGAACGCGTAGAGCTATCAAGTTGAAATTCATATCAAATACTTAGATCTAATTGCCTTTGACCCGTGAAAAAAAAAATCTAAGTCAACGCAAAAACGCAAAACGCAAAAGTACAACCATTGATACCGCATATTTTGAAACTCGCAACTACACGCAAGGGAATTAAAACCTAAAGACCACTTTCCGTTGACTTAGAATCTCTTCAATTTATGCTCCTCCATCTTTCCCCATTGTAATGTTATGAATTTCATTTTGCAATAAAAATACCATAGTTATGACTCGATTGTCGTAATGAACGAACTTTGTAAACCTTGCAGGTTTGTACGGAACCCTCGGTGCGCGAGTCCGACTCGCACTTGGCCGGTTTTTTATGGCTGACCGACAATGGCAGTTTATGAAAATATGTTTTATAAGTTGACTCTGAAATGACACTAACGGCAGAACCACTATCTATTTCAAATTCTAAAAATAGATTACCTATTCTCACCCTTTCCGTCATAGGCTTGCCTTTGTCACATCGAATGTTATAAAACGACTCACCATCGTCCTCGTCATCCACGTTACCTTTGTAGTGTCATAAAATATTAAGTGAGCATTTTACTTTATAAGTGATGATTGTAATATGGGACAAACAGTCATAATATACAGTTGGGACCGCGAACACGTATTTGATTTCATTACCTATAATCTCCCACACTTCATGGCGACCTGGCCAGCGCAGTCGCCCGCGTCAAAAATAGGTACCGAGTATCCGATAACGGGCGAAACTTGCGGACTTGGCGGATTCCTGTGTGCCTCGGTGCTCCGTTTTAGACTCCTTTAAATTATAGAGTTTTGTAACGTGACGACTCGCAACCAAGAAAGGTGTGCCGGAGTGATAACTATTGTGTCTAATTCTACCCAAGTTTTTTACCATCACCATGGAGAAATCATATTCTAAGATCGAGGATAAGGAGGTCATCATTGCGCAGACGGCTGCAGGAGCTGGAAAGAATACTGCCACGGAAACTGAGACGGAAGCCCACGTCAGAACAAATAACATTTTGTTGATTACCCTGATCGTTATCGTCACTATTGTTTTCCTTGGCATACTGTACAAACTACTGAAAAAACACCAAAAGAATGAGATCGAGAAACAGGTGCAATTGCAATTTGTGAGAAGAATGAGGATGAGACTATCAGGAAGAAAGGCCTGCGAGGAAGATTCTACTGCTTGAGTGTCCCATCGCTAAATATGTCCCAATCTGCGTATCAAGTCTCTAACTGTCCCAATCTGCGTATCAAGTGTCCCACTACTGAATATGTCTAACTGTCCCAATCTGCATATCAAGTGTCCCACTACTGAAGACGTCAATCTGCCCCGATCTTTTGCGTTTAATGTCCGATTGCTGAATATGTCCACCTGTCCCAATCTATGTGATTAAGTGTCCCACTACTGATGACATCAGACTGCCCCGATCGGTGAGTTTATAAAGAAAAATTGTTTGCCCAGTATAGTGAAGTGAACAAATGTGAACAATTAGTTTTATAATTATTACAGTAGTATACTACTAGTAACAACATATTACACACACTAGTAAGTAACATTAATTATGTTGCACAATAACGTTTTATTATAAAAGTTTATTTCCTATCTGGTTCGGAATAAGTTTTGCTTAAGTTAAAAAAAAATTGGATATCTTATTTTTTTTGTAAAAGACAACACTAACGTATATTTAATAGAAGCTATATGGAAAAAGAGTTGGAATTAATTTTAAATGAGTTATTAGATATTTACGTAAATTTAAGAAAACTTGGTCCAGCCAGAAGATTAAAATATAAGGATAGTGTTAGTGATAAGATATCAAGAGCTAATAGTTTATATCTAGACTGTAAACATATTGTGAGCATTTTCTTAGAAAAAAGTAGTTCGTTAGATTTAGAGGTACATAAAAACGATATTAACGAATCAATTGAATCTACATATAGACAAATATATTATATTAAACGTAGAACAAGAGCAGATAGGTTCTAAAATGGATATTTTTTTTATTTAATATTAAAACGGCTGCTTCTTTAATTCCCATAATGGACAATACTGAAGAAACAACGGAAAAAATAATAGATAGTATTGAAATGTATAATGACTGTCTCCAAGGAATCGAACAAAAGAAATTACTTATATCTATTATTTTGAAAAAACGCTAGGCCGTTTCAGCTCATAATGTCAACTTCTCAAAATGTCAACCGGACGAAAAATGTACATTTCTTATAACGTCAACTTCTTAAAATGTCAACTTCGCAAAAAGACAACTTCTCGAAATGTCCACTTCTCACAATGTCAACTTCGCATTTGTTCAACTTATCATAATGTCAACTCTTAAAGCATATTTTCGCAAAATGACAACTCTTCGTAATTTCTACTTTAAGTGGCCATCCATTGTACCACCCAATATGAGGCAATAAAGACATGAGTCTTGGCTATACTATATATTGAAAAGAATACTTACCACAATCTATTGCATGAGTTTCTTACTAATTTTCTAAAAAGTAGGGGGTTAATATTGTAATATGGCAGTATGTGTAAGAAGGCGATAGAAATAAAATATCATAATTTGTATAATCAACCAACTGTAATTATGTGAGTGCGATGTATCAACACATAAAATATAAATAATTTTTAAACGATGTCAAAAACCAAACAAAATTCTGTGTATCTATTGGAGGGTATCCAAATAAAATCAACTTTTTATTTAAATAAAAAAGGCGCAAAAAAATAAATCTTAATTTAAAGTTCAATTAAATTTTTCTTTTTTATTTAAGCAGAGAAAGGCGCAAAAATATATTTTTTTTAAAATTGATGGGAGGTTAATATTTCCATTCTGCAGTTCAATTAAATATGTATTATATTTTCTGTCAAAAATGATATCCCGGCGTCTTCTCCTATTTCTTAAAACGGTGAACATACTATTCGTAATTCTTTGATCCCAATATTTTGATTCTTTTGTCAATTTGTATAAAAAGTAATACAAATTCGGGTTCTTTTGAATGCGTCCATTTATACGCCGATGCCAACCATAATTTGTATAATCAACCAACTGTAATTATGTGAGTGCGATGTCTAAATCACACCTATTGGTTTTCTTCGCTTGGATGAGCGGCTTTGTGCGTGCGGGGTTATACCCAATGCCCGGACTTCTTCTCATACAGCCAAGGCTGTAAGGTGTAAAATCACTCCACTTTAATATAGTTTGTTCTAGCGCCATCTCTGTCCGCAATGCGATAAAACAGATAGTGGTTGCTATTTCACAGAAAGAGGTATTGCATACCATTTAATATTTGTTAACTATTTCTATTACAATTTGAATAAAAAAATACTTTTCTTTGTTACAATTATCATGATATTTATAATAATTATGAAAGGTTCTTGTTATGAAATCCACCCACAGACTTTGCTTAATATTAATTTATCTAACAACATGAGGGTATTTTGATAATGTAATTTGTCACGACATTCATACTTGTGCAGAGTTAAAGGTAAAATTGTTGTTAAGCATAACAGAAAGTAGTGTTATCAATTGTCGAAAGTTATTAGTTTGAGGAAGACTTCGGTGCATATTTAATATAATTATATCTGTTTAAAAAAGTGTTATGAAACCATGTCTTGTGACTTCGAGCTTATTAAAAGTCAAAAGGGTCGGCTGATATTAATGCGTAAAGATGGACGTCGTTATACTCAAAATAAAATTAATTTAAATGAAACTACTCTGTGGCGGTGTGTTTCTCGTAACATTTGCAATGCGTTCATCACGCTTGATAAAGAGAGGAAAAGAATTTTACGAGAAGTTGATCATTGTTGCGAACCAAGCGTATTGAAGAATGAAGTCAAAAAGAAAAAAGAGGAATTGAAGGTTGCAGTTTGTGATAATCTTGGTCCAGTGCAGAAAATAGTGGAGAATGCTTTTAGTGACTTGAAAAGTAGCAATGCAAATGAAAGTGACTTAATACCCAGTTTTCATTCAATAAAAGACAGTCTTTATAGATCTAGAAAGAGATTTTTAAATACCGACTTTCTGCATCATAACAATTTGGAACACGTATCGATCCCAGAAGTGTTCACGAAAAATTTTTTAGTGTTTGAAGACGGTACTGAAGATAAAATTGTTGTGTTTTCATCAAAAACAGCGCGACGGGTTATAAATACAAAATCAGGAGCTTACTTCGCTGATGGAACTTTCAAATCGGCACCGAAGCCGTTTTACCAACTGTATGTTCTACATATGGACATTCAATCTGGTGAGAATTCTATAAATGTTGTCCCAGTCATCTTCGCCTTATTGCCTAATAAGGCAGAACAAACCTATACAAGATTATTTAAACTTATTAAACAACATTTTAACATTGGAATTGAGTCGTTTAAGTGCGACTACGAAATCGCTCAGATAAATGCAGTTTTGACCGTTTTTCCTAAGACCGATGTTAGTGGATGTTACCATCATTGTGATGATGCAGTGTGGAAGAAAGCAAAAAAAATAAGGTTAAATAGGACATCCGAAGGTCGGAACATAATTAGAATGACAGCTATGATTCCACTGATACCTGAAAATTTGATACCAGATGCGTGGCGTCATATATTGAATACGTCACCCTGCACTGATGAAATGAAGCGTTTTCGTCGGTATTTCGAGAGACAGTGGTATCCCAATTATCCACCAAACATTTTAAGTTGTGCGGGTCAAAGACATCGTACCACGAATGCGTTAGAGGGTTGATACATCGCACTCACATAATTACAGTTGGTTGATTATACAAATTATGATATTTTATTTCTACCGCCTTCTTACACATACTGCCATATTACAATATTAGCCCCCTACTTTTTAGAAAATTAGTAAGAAACTCATGCAATAGATTGTGGTAAGTATTCTTTTCAATATATAGTATAGCCAAGACTCATGTCTTTATTGCCTCATATTGGGTGGTACAATGGAAGTAGAAATTACGAAGAGTTGTCATTTTGCGAATATATGCATTAAGAGTTGACATTATGATAAGTTGAACAAATGCGAAGTTGACATTGTGAGAAGTGGACATTTCGAGAAGTTGTCTTTTTGCGAAGTTGACATTTTAAGAAGTTGACGTTATAAGAAATGTACATTTTTCGTCCGGTTGACATTTTGAGAAGTTGACATTATGAGCTGAAACGAACTCTAACTAGGCTTACTAAATCAGCAAAATTGAAATTAAAGAGTGAATATAGCGATGTAGCGAGTCTCATAATTGATATTAAAAAATACTTACTTACTAAAAAATCGGCGAATAATATACTCTATCAACTAAATAATTTATCCCAAAATAACTTGTCTATAAATGAATTTGGTAATAAACTGTCCGATTTATTTATTGGCCTCACTATTACGCAAGCTGACGGTAACGAGAAAGCATGCGAAATATTAAGACCAATAATCGAGAAATTAGCAATAAAACGCTTTGCTGATGGTTTGAAAAATAGAAGATGAAGCACGATAATTTCAGCACGTGATTATTTGGAGTTGAAGGACGCAGTACGTGCGGCTGAGAACGAAGAGTTGGCACAGCCCACCACGTCACATAACATTTTTAGTGCAAGAGGTAAGACTTTTAATAATTATTATAAACCTAGTGGAAGTCGTGGTTACCACTACTCGCAACAACGGTCACGTTTTAGAGGAAATCAGACCTTTTCGAGACCTATTTTTGAGACTTTTAATTCTAATCGTGGATTTATACAAAACAATGTAAGACACTCGCGAGGTCGTAGTGCCGCATTTCGTAGCACTCCTCGTAATATTCGTAGTAGAGGTAACTACCGTAGCAATGTGTTTGTAGCGCCACCGTACGACGAATTTCGTACGCGAGGTGAACAGCATGATGCCAACTTAGCACCCAATATTTAGAGTAGCGATCATCTACAGGTAAGTGAAAATGAAATCAATAGTAATAACCAGTTTTTTCGGGCCTAAACACTATGATATTTTAACTTGTAACAGTAATGTTCGTTACGTTATTTTCAAAGTCAACAATACTAAATGTTCATGGTTACTTGATACCGGTGCATCTATATCTGCTATTAATAAACGAGTATTATCGGTACATACTCAATTATTCTCGGATAAAATCGTTATAAATGGCATAGGCGGTAAAACTTATTCTGATGGATATGTCTATTTAACTTTAAAAACAGCTGATGGAAATAGTTACACCAATAAATTTTACATATCTGACGAATTACCTTGCAAATCAGACGGATTATTAGGATTGGATTTTCTGTCAAATTTCAATTCACATATTAATTTAGAAAACAATACTTTGACCTTAAAAATGGAACAGAGTGTGTTATGCCAATTCACAATACTCCAACAATGTGCTTAGATTTCATAACATTTCCGGCAAGAAGTGAATCTATTCATTACATTAAATTACAAGGCAATATAATAACCGATGATTGTGTAATATTAGGCAAACAGTTGCAAGAAAATTTATTTTTAGGTAGCACAATACTGAAACCTACTGACAATATTATCTCTATAAAAGTATTAAATACTAGTAATGAAACAATCACTTTACCAACTCTTCAGCCTGACTTACAATTATTAAATGAATATCAACAATGTAATTTTAGTAAAAGTGGATCAAATTCGGAAAGAGCAAAACAATTATTACCATTACTCAAATTAGATCATTTACATACTAGCCAGCGTAAAACAATAGAGTCAATTGATAAAAAGTATTCAGATATTTTTAACTTGCCAGGTGACAAACTTACAACTACAACATTATTTATTTATTTATTTAAATAGGATTACCAACATAGGATACAGCTATAAAAACACAAAAACAATAACACTAGGATGTTTAAGCTAACTGTCCCTACAATTACAGGTAACCACATCATGCTTAATAATATAAAACGAAAAGACAATAATAAAAATTCAAATACATATTGCAAAAAGAAATAAAGTTATATAAACATTAATAAAATTACTTAATATATTATTTAAATTCAAATTAATAAATTCTTCCATACAGACTAAAGTTCGTCACCAACTTTAATAGAGTTTATGAACTTGGGGAGGCTCTGAAAATTTATGTCCAGTTCAGGCAGTTTTTTACTTAACTCATTATATAAGCGAGACAAGCGAACAACAGGAGAATCATGGCCCATCCGCGTTCTGCATAGCCTATGTCTTAACAACCCGCCGGGATAACGTGGCAATCTACTAGGAATACTAAAACCTATTTTCTTCAGCAATTCCGGACTATCAATGCGGTTGTTAATCAACCTGTACAGGTAAGCCATATCGAGATAGGTGCGTCGTTTGTAGAGCGGATCAAGTTGAAAATACTTCACCTTGTCAATATAGGTTCTAATTGTTCTAGGCATTCTAAAACGATATGACAGACTGATATGAATGATCTTCCGCATGTTACGGGGGGATACGAATGTACATTATTCGCAGATGACATTTCATTAATTATTAATAAAATTCCAAATATTGATTATGAACATGAAATTAATAAGACAATTGACAATGTAATAGAATGGCTAAAATTTAATAATTTATCATTTAATTTATCAAAAACTAAATTCTTGCAGTTTTGTAATAAAAATGGACATCCCCAAATTATTAGTGTGAGCCATGAAGGTAAAGAAATAACAGAATGTTGTACAGCGAAATTTTTAGGCATTGAAGTAGATGCTAAATTGACGTGGAAGGATCATGTTTCAAGTGTATGCCAGAAAATAAATAGATTTACATATGCACTGTATCGGCTCACAAATATTAGTTCTCGAAAAACAGCGCTCTCAGCTTATCATGGCTATGTGTGCTCTGCTTTGAGATATGGTCTTATCCTATGGGGAAATTCAGTAGATGCTAATAGGGCTTTTTTAATACAGAAAAAGTGTGTCCGAGCTATGTGTGGTGTGGGGCCATTGGATTCCTGTCGACCACTGTTTAAAAAATTGAATTTGCTAACGTTGCCTTGCATGTACATTTATGAAATCTGTGTGTTCACGAAAACTAACTTAAAAAATTTTCAAAAGAAGAATGAGACTTGTAAATTCGCGACTAGATATCCAAATCGATTGGTAATACCAAAGTCGTTTACAACTCTCTTTCAAAAAAATGTTTTCTATATGTGCGTGAGAATCTTCAACAAATTGCCGGACATACTTAAAGATTTCCCTATAAATAAATTCAAATTTATTCTATATAAGTTATTATGTGATAAATGTTTTTACAGTATTGATGAATTTATGAATTACAAATTTAATTAATTGTTATGTATTTTTATGCTCAAAGTCTTATTTAATTTATTTTATATGTTTAATAATAATACATTAATAGCCTCTCTCAAATTGAATATTGTGTGCCAAATGTTTTGGTTAAATGTGCGTAATTGTACTGTGTTTCATCTTTTGTAACCACATTTATAGCAATAAAGTTATTCTATTCTATTCTATTCTATGCGAATTAGCTTTTTCTGAACTCGTTCTATTCTGTTTATGTACGTCTTATAGCTTGGACACCAAACAGTGCTGCAGTATTCCAACTTACTCCTTACATAGCTATTATAAAGAAGGATAACCGTACCCACGCTTTTAAAGTCTTTAGTACTTCTCAAAATAAAACCTAGTGATTTATTAGCCTCTTTACTAATTTTGTCTATATGCTCTGAAAACCGCAGTTGACTATCTACCTGAACACCAAGATCCCTAATGGATGTGACTTCCTTCAACTTCTCACCCACAATTCTATATTCCGACATGATTTTGTGAAGTTTTCTCGTAAACTTTATATGGTAACATTTTTCATAGTTTAAAAACATCTTATTTTTGCAACACCATTCATGAAGAATGTTTAAATCCTGTTGCAAGCCTTCAGTGTCGTCCATACTTGAAATTATTTTCGTCAATTTCAGGTCATCAGCGAACAGATAGAACTGGCTATGTTTAATTTTAACTGCAATGTCGTTTATGAAAATGTTGAAAAATAGGGGTCCCAGCACGGAGCCCTGGGGAACTCCTGAAACCGCGACAAAGGGAAGTGATTCTTCACCATCTACAACTACTCTTGACTTCCGATTACTGAGGTAAGAACTGCACCAGTCGAGCAGGCTGCCGCTAATGCCAAATGAGGACAGTTTCTCAAGGAGGATTCTATGGTTCACTTTATCAAACGCCTTTGAGAAATCTGTGTATACTGCATCGACCTGCAGTCCCTGATCAACTGCTGTCATAAGATTAGACGCAAAAAGCATCAAGTTTGTACTGGTTGACCGCTTTTTCATGAACCCATATTGATAATTGATTATGTATTTATGTACAAGTAACTTAGACATTGTTGGAAGTATCGACACAGGTCTATAGTTATCTATGTATTCCCTCTTACCACTCTTATGGATAGGCACCACTCTAGCTTGCTTCCAAAGATCAGGGAACGTACCAGTTTGCAGCGATCGGTTGTACAACATTGTAAGCGGAACAGCAAGAGACCTTGCACATTTCACCAGTAACAGTGGATGAACATTATCTGGACCAACACCCTTCGCTGTATCAATCCTCCTCAGCTCTTTAAGAACTTCGTCGGGCGAGAACTGCACTGGACCAATGAAATCTACACCTTCACTATTCTTTATCTTAGAGACACCGTCACTTCTGTTATCATCCACTTCATAGACTGAAGAGAAATGCTCCGCAAACATGTCTGGGATCCGGAAACCATCAGACGACCAATTATTATTTAAGGTCATGACACTCGGATAAGACGAAGAATTTCTCCTAAGATTTTTCACGTGAGTCCAGAAGGATCTCGGGTTCTCCTTTATTTCGCACTCAATATTTTTTATATAATTATTATAACATTCTATGATCATCTTGTTACAATCATCACGTAAAAATTCAAACTCTATTCTATCAAGGGGATTACAAAATTTTTTGAATCTTTTGTGATATTTTAACTTTTGCTTTAACAAAAATATCAATTGAGGTGAGAACCAGCTGGGATATGAACCCTGTCGACTCCTAGTCATGGGAATATTTTCCTTAATATTTTTTTGTAAAATATCATAAAATCGTTCAACCATCTCATTTACATTATCACAGTTACCTAGCTCGTTCTCCCAATCAATCAGGCTAAGAGAGCTATTTATTGCTACGTAGTCACCCTTATAAAAATTTAAACGCTTTCTTGGGGTCGATTGCTTAAGGTTATCTATATGGAGGTTAATGCTAAATTCAAGAGCAGGATGATGTTTATCTATTTTCCTAATAGGACGCAGACACTCCTTCACGTCCAATACATCACGGTTGCATAGTAACAGATCCAGAATTTTGTTGCCATGATTAGTTACATTATTGAATTGTTTGAGATCATTTAGCATCATTAAATCAACCAAATTGCACAAAAGCTCACTGTTGTTATATCCCACTGGGTTTATACTACCACTGCCATCGCACTGGTCGCTTTTCCAAGTCATATTACCCAAGTTAAAGTCACCTGCAATCAATGTACAGTCTCGGTCAACACATGTTTGCAACTTTGAATTCACATTTTCTATGAAGGTTTCCAAACTAGTACATGTTACTGGTGGTGGCAAGTATACAGCGCAAATATTGATAGCCGACGTTCTTTTCCCTGGGGATGATATTGAAACCCAAACATCCTCACATTCGCTTTCAAACTCCATGACGCGATTTGACATCAAACGATTGGTAACCGCTATCAACACACCTCCTCCCCTCTTTTTAGTCGAAGCTGATGTTTCCCTATCTCGCCTATATACATTATAACCACGTTCAAAAAATTCACAATCAAAACATCCTCCATTTAACCAAGTCTCAGTAAGAATGTATACGTCATAATTATTATTTAATATTTGCTGACGTACCTCAGCTGCGCTCGTATTTAATCCTCTCACATTTTGGTAATATAATTTTAAGCTATCAATCGGCATACAAATTAAATTAAAATAATAAAATATAACGCGAAAACAACTTTGAAAATAAAAGTACAATACGGACACAAAGTAATAAAAAAAATCAAATGTCAATAATATAATACTAAGTAAGTTTAGAAAGATCCTGAGAATTTTTGATTACCCTGTACTCAGAGGTGTCAGTCTTTCTCATGTATATTCTGCCTCCCCTTACCCAGACGAATTTGTAGGAGAGCTCCCTCGCCTTAGATCTGGCTTCCGCGTGCAGCGCTTTCTGGGTAGGTGAAAGATGTTCCACCACAAATACTGGTTTTTTGTCTCC
Source organism: Marasmia exigua (assembly GCA_019059595.1). Lineage (NCBI taxonomy): Eukaryota > Metazoa > Arthropoda > Insecta > Lepidoptera > Crambidae > Marasmia > Marasmia exigua. Next base: position 7,505,270 of record CM032493.1, on the reverse strand, counting down.
TCCAATGCCTAGATGTCCGGAGTTAAGCTTATCAGCAGTGTTTTTGGCTTTTTTATTGAATTTCAAGGCAGAGGCCAGAAAACTATCTCTTAATCTCTGAGAGCTAAACTCGATGACTATCGACCTTGGCCGTTGACTGTCCTTGTTTGCCTTTGCTATTCTTGTGCACACTGCAATATCAGTTTTTTCCAGTTTGCAGTCTATAGTTGAAGCGATCTGTTCCACCAGTGTGTTTAAGTTTTCAGATTTGAATTCCGGTACGTTTTGGATTTCTAAGTTGCTGGCTCGTGAATGCTGTTCCATTTGAGAAATTCTAGAGGTGAGATCAGATACTGTTTGCTTTAGGCATGAATTTTCAGATTCAAGCAAACTTATTTTATCAGAGCTAGACTTGACTTCGTCTTTAATACTTTCCTGCTGTTTCTGAATTAACTTGAGTGAATTCGAGACCTGGTTGAAACGTGTGAGTACTTCTTTAGTTTTTAACTCAAATTCATTTATCATACTCGCTTTAAAATCTTCCAGTACACTTTCAAGTTCTTCTTTGATGATCTGCCTGATGTTGTCTGCTGTTAAGCCAGACGCACTCGTACACTTTCGCGCCGGTTGACTTCCTCGCTTCAAGTTGACAGTTCCTGACACCGGCTCGTCGGCGCCGCCCTCTTTGGCTTGTTGGTTTGTTGGTGCTCTTAATGGTGTGTTGGTATTGTCCGTTTTAGGTAATTTACTGACACAACACGGACACGTGAATTTGGTTTTGAATTCTTCTGACAGCTCCTTTAGCGACTTGTTAATATTGACACAGCTTAGGTGGAACTTGTTTTTACAGTACTGACAACTCAATACAGTCAGTGAAGTCGGCTGACGATCACAGCACCCGAAAACGGTTTTTTGTTGTGACATACTTCACTCGTTCTTCTGAACCAACACGAGGCACGGCGGAGCCGCGCGCGAGTATACCTACTTGCGCACTTGAACGGGGCACGGCGGAGCCGCGCGCGAGTATACTTGCGCGCTTGAACGGAGCACGGCACGGCGGGCGGTGAGTCAGCCGGCGACGGGCAGCGGGCCGCGGCTCGCTGTGAGTCGAGTAGGTAAATAGTGACCGTTTCTTGATATTTTTAAATTTATTTTGCTTATAACTTTTTATTCACTAACAGTTTTGGTAATCACTTTCCACTATTTGTTCTGGCGTTTACTTAACTATTGATTTTTAATGTGTAAGCTATGAATCTAACGTTTTTTACCACTACTTTGATTTTTCTTTTACGGAGCAAAGAATAACAGGTCTATACTGATCAGCGCGGCGCGCGCGTTTTTGTATTTTATATGAACATAATATAATATTTTATATGAACATAATGTTTTATATGAACATAATATTTACTTAAAACCAGATTGCAGTCCTATTTACACAAAGCCTTACCGGTTACCTAATAGCCAAAAGTCAGAGATAGACAGACAAATTAAACAAATGCTAAAGGATTATATTATTTTCAGTTCTCATAAAAGCTTGTTGTCGAACGGACCCGTGTCTTTTTAATTTCGATAAATTTAAAATAAACAATTTAATATTCCCAACCTTAAATATATCCACTGACAGTTCAATCTATGGGTTACAGATTTAATTTACGTATACACTAGTGTGTCGCGCGGGAATACGGTAACCGCTCCTCACCCCCTTGGGTGAACACAGCGACTGCAATTTTTTTCCTATGAACAGTGAGCGTGACAACAACGGTGTTACGGACCGCTTGTGTTAGTGTGTGTGCGTGCAGAGTAATAGAATAACTCACTAGGTAAAAACACGTAGTGAAATCCTCAACACTGATTTTGATTGAGTCATCATAACCTGTTGCGCACGGACCTCTTCGAGTTATCATCACAAAGTTTATTCTACGACGTAAATAAATAACTTACTGTTTCAAAATGAGTACTCAACATAGCCCACCTAACAAGGAAGCGACCACCTCGGTAACTGTGAGAAAACGTAAGGATTGTCGTGGCACCTGCATCGATGACTTCCGACGTGAACTCGCCCGTGCCTTGGCTGAAGACCGGAAGGAAATTAGGGAGACCATTTTAGATCTTGAAACCCGCCTCACTACAAAATTTGAGACACTGATGAGTAAACACAGCGATAACTTGTTGAAAATTCAAGAGGAGCTCAGCAACGTGAAATCAGATGTGACTGATCTGAAGCTAAATCACATGGAAATTCAAAAGGAAGCCATTGTAATGAAAAAAGTAATGAAAAAACGCTGTTACTCATGCAGTAACAGCGTTTCCCAAAAAATATTAGAGAAGATGAAAGTACTGGAGTGTGATTTTAACGATGCGAAGAAACAGATTGCACAACTAACTGAGCTACAGAATATGAAAGACCAATACGGCCGTATCAATAATCTAGAAATATCTGGAATACCGCAACAAAGAGGAGAAAATCTTAACAGCATTCTACACTCCATAGCCATAAAGATTGGTTTTACGTTGTCACCATCTGACATCGACTTTGTACATCGAGTGAGACGCTATGAACCACATAAGCCGGCACAGGGTTCTGAATCAGCCCAAAACCACACAGACCGTGTACCCAACATTGTTCTTAAGTTCACCCAGCGCAATAGAAAATATGAATTTTTGGCAGCCGTCCGCGCTCGACGTGGTTTAACAACGTCAGATTTGAACATGGACGGTATTTCGAAGCCAATCTTTGTTAACAATCATTTAACACCTCAAAATAAGGTATTGTACGGCAAAGCTAGGAAATTAGGCAAGGAGTTAGGCTATAAATATGTCTGGCTTAATGATTGTAAAATTTTTCTGCGTAAAAATGATACCTTTAAATCAATTTTCATCGGGAAGGAGGAGGACCTCCGTAAAATAAAATGACGTCTTGTATGTTCATTTTGTCTATATATTTTAATATATACCATTAAAATTATCCTTATGTTACATATAATACGTTTTCAATCATTATGTCTACGAGCGACTCTGGAGTAACAATAACAACTTATATATTGCGTTCATGTGTTTTTTATTATTGGAATCAAACCATTTTGACCTGCGTTTTACTTGCGAATAGTGGTGGTACATGCATTATTTTTACTTTATTTCATTACATTACGATACCTTTAATATTAAATTATGATGTCTTTTAAAAGTTACTTGTCAGTTTACTACCAAAACGTGAGGGGCCTGCGCACTAAATCTCATGATTTTTTAAGTAGTGTATTGAATAGCGATTTTGATGTAATTTGCCTGACCGAGTCCTGGCTAAATGACTCTTTTCATAGCTCTGAATTCTTTGATACCCGGTATGAGGTATTTAGATGTGACAGAGATGCGGTTTCTAGCGGACACCTCAGGGGCGGGGGGTTTTGGTTGCTGTGCGACGCGAGCTGTGTCCTGCGGAGCAACGCGAATGGCGCACGCCGCCACCGGCTGATGAGGTGTGGGTGAGCGTACCGCTGCGCGGGCACACTACTATAGGCTCCCGGCCGCGGCCGTCCGACGCGCGCCGCGCCGTATCTGATGAGCCTACCTATTTACACATAGCTTGTACTTATGTTCCGCATGGTGTTAGACACGACTCATTGTTAACTGCATTTTACGATCGATGCGTAGATATTATACATTAGCGATATTTTTCTGGTCTTGGGGGATTTCAACATCCCCTACGCCGTCTGGCAGTGGAATGATGAAT
>CM032493.1:7409246-7501464 GCA_019059595.1 Marasmia exigua | reverse complement strand
TTATTCGTGGCTACCCTCGAACACGCGTCAATACCGGGGAACTAGAGATACGTCTAAAAGACCCCAACAAGTGTGTAGAGCGTAGGCCATATAGATTGAGTCCTGTCGAACGGGAAAAAGTAAGAGATATTGTGAGTGAGCTACTTGAAAACGACATAATCCGTGAGAGCAAGTCACCTTTCTCTAGCCCAATCATATTGGTTAAAAAGAAAAATGGCAAGGATCGTATGTGTGTGGACTACCGAGAGCTTAACAAAAATACTCTCAGAGATCACTACCCACTACCAATCATTTCCGATCAGATAGATCAATTGGCGGGGGGACTCTATTTCTCTACATTTGACATGGCTGCAGGGTTCCATCAGATACCCATTGCAGAGAGTTCGATTGAAAAGACCGCCTTTGTGACCCCTGACGGTATGTACAAATACGTAGCCATGCCGTTTGGGCTCAGTAATGCATGTTCAGTATACCAGAGATGCATGAATAGGGCATTGGCTTCTCTCCTTAATTCCCCAGATCAAATTTGCCAAGTCTACGTCGACGACGTACTCTCCAAATGTAGAGATTTTCCTGAGGGGCTCTCCCATATCGAGCGAATACTAATAGCTTTGCAAGACGCTGGTTTTTCCATTAACATAGATAAAACTGCCTTCTTTAAACGCTCCATTGAGTATTTGGGTAATATTGTGGCAGAGGGGCAAGTTAGCCCTATCCCTGGAAAAGTGGAGGCTTTAACGAAGGCACCTATTCCTCAAACTGCTAAACAAGTTAGACAGTTCAATGGCCTCGCCGGTTACTTTAGGCGTTTTATTCCCAACTTCTCGCGAGTAATGGCACCCCTTTATGAGCTAACAAAAAAGGATTCCAAGTGGGAATGGAGCGACAGACACGACGAGGCTCGTAATAAAATTATACAACACTTGTCTACTGCGCCTACCGTTACACTATTCCAGGAAGACGCACCAATAGAGCTCTACACGGATGCAAGCAGCCTCGGCTACGGAGCGGTACTGGTCCAGAACATCGGAGGTCGCCAGCACCTGGTGGCGTACATGAGCCAGCGCACCACGGATGCCGAGAGCCGCTATCATTCGTATGAACTTGAGACCCTGGCAGTGGTAAGGGCTATCAAGCATTTCCGTCACTACGTGTACGGCCGGAAATTCAAGGTAATTACAGATTGTAACGCTTTGAAGGCATCTAAACACAAGAAGGATTTACTTCCTCGAATACATCGTTGGTGGGCGTTTCTGCAGAACTACGAATTCGAAGTCGAGTACAGGAAGGGTGAGCGATTACAGCACGCGGATTTTTTCAGCAGAAACCCTACAGCTGAAATATCAGTCAACGTTATGACTAGGGATTCTGAATGGATCCAAATCGAGCAGCGACGTGACGATGTTTTACGCCCGCTGATTGACAGCATGACTACTGACAACCCAGCTACAGGCTACGTCCTAGAGGATGGAGTTCTCAAAAAGCTCCTCACGGATACATTACTTGGTACGTACAAACCAATAGTAGCGCCAAAATCGTTTCAGTGGAGTTTGATAAACTCCTTTCACACGTCTCTACAACATCCTGGATGGGAGAAAACCCTGCAGAAGCTTAGAGAAACCTACTGGTTTACTAACATGAGTACCGTTGTCAGAAGGTTTGTTGATAATTGCGTCGTATGCAGAACTTCGAAGGGGCCTTCAGGTGCAGTCCAAGCGCAGCTTCACCCGATACAGAAGCCCACTACAGCATTTCAAGTCATCCACATGGACATCACTGGCAAGTTTGGTACGAAAAATGTTGAAGGACAAGACGAGTACGTAATAGTCGCAATTGACGCATTCACTAAATATGTACTACTCAGTTACTCTAATGACAAGAGCCCAAGTAGCAGTCTCGCAGCACTAAAAAGAGTCGTTCACTTATTCGGAACCCCTGTACAGGTAGTAGTCGATGGTGGTCGGGAATTCCTCGGAGAGTTCAAAGCCTATTGCGATCGTTATGGTATTAATATACACTCCATAGCGCCAGGAGTAAGCCGAGCGAACGGACAAGTCGAACGCGTAATGGGTACCCTGAAAAACGCGTTGACCATGATCAAGAACTACAACACCGAAAACTGGCATACAGGGTTAGAAGCACTTCAGCTCTCATTGAATTGCACTCCACATAGAATAACAGGGGTTGCACCACTTACTCTCTTGACCCGGCGCCAACACTGCGTACCTCCGGAACTGCTCAGACTGGTAAACATTGACAGCGAAACTATTGACTTTGAAATGCTTGATCAGCATGTACAACAGAAAATGACAGCAGCGGCTCAGTATGATAAGCAGCGCTTTGACAGGACCAAGGCCAAACTGCGTCCATTCCAAAGAGGTGACTATGTATTAATAAAGAATAACCCCCGGAATCAAACATCTCTAGACCTGAAATTCAGTGAACCGTACGAAGTATACAGGATATTGGACAACGATCGTTACATGGTGAAACGTGTGACAGGTAGAGGACGCCCTCGAAAGGTCGCTCATGATCAACTGCGACGAGCGCCTCAACCGGGTGAGCAAGAAACCGTGTCGACGGGGTTCGATGAAGCTACCCAGCAGCACACCGCCACTTTACAGTCTAATGACGATTCAGCTGTGACCGTCAGTGACGACGCCCAGCATCAGATCCAAAATGCTCAATTGGATGATCCACAGCCTCCCACATCCAAAGGTGCCCAGCTATTGGATCCCTAAATCACCAGGTTAGTGTCGTTTTTGTTATTGACAGACAATACTGAAAGAACCTGCCTATAGTATCTGTCAGTAATAAATATTTTTAATTTAAAGACTGTACAAATCCTCAATTCCTTTACTCCTTTCCTATTTAAATATCATTTTCAGAGCCCCTGGGAACACGGTCATAAAAATAAGGCCTAGGGCCCCAGCACCGCCCTTCACATATCCTTTAGAGCCCCTGTGGACCACGGCGCACAAGGCCGCTCAGCGCCATAGCCTCAATGTCCTGTGAGCTTTAATCAACACAAGTACCTACATCATTCGTTTTTAGAGCCCCTTGGAACACGGTCAGAAAATAAGACCTAGGGCCCCAGCATCAACCCTTCCACTTTCCTTTAGAGCCCCTGTGGACCACGGCGTACGAGACCGCTCAGCGCCACAGCATCATCCCAGTCTACGAGAAATATTATCATGCAATTATGCGTGGAGCATTTGCATTGACCTTTATCAAAGGAAACAAAATAAAGCTTCGCTCACTCTCCTGTACAGCATCTTCTACTATGCTTATCTATTAATATCTTTCGCTTGCTTTGACTATATTTGCTTTGACCAATTTTGAGATAACAAGTGCTTATCATCCCTGCTATAACTGCCAACTTTTACTTCTGTGTACGAAAAATGGTTGATAACTTGGCTTTCAAAGTATTATTTTAAGGTTAAGAATAACACAAGTACTGAGACATAGTTATTCAATATTTCATTTTTAAATAGCCGTTACCAAGTTATCAGCTAGTGTACCTGTATACAGATACCTAGCTCAGAGAAATACGTCTTTCAGAACACGACTGGTGCGGAACACGACTGGTGCGGAACGCGACTGGTGCAGAGCACGCACCGTCTCGCAGAATGGCCGTGTCGACGCAAGACCATCTACATCTGATTGTTATTATTTATGTGTTGTAAATAATGTTCGAAGTAGGTTGAAATAATTTATTTAAAATGCTTTTATTGATTTATCATGAAAAATGAATAAGTTTAAACGTAATATCTGTTAGCTTTCCTAAATTAATAAACAAATTTAATTTTGCTTAGCCTTCCGGAACACGCGCCGCCATTATGAGAATGGGTGACGGAAGTTGCATTTGATAATTAGATTAAAATGAGTCTGAATTCTTAAACCTACTTCTAAAAACGTTAAAGGAATTTAGAGATTTATTTTGATACCGTAATAATTATTACTCTAGTAATTTTATTAGCTAAACACTTGCCACCATTTCTGAAATGGTCGGCGGATGTTCCAACTGAATTTCAGATTAAAATTAAACTGAAGGCTTACGTTTGCTTATAAAAATTATTCCTGAATTTACAGATCTATTTCAATATTGTGATAAAATTATTACGTTACAATTATTAATTAAAAGTCATGTTTTGATTACTCGTTTTACCGCCAAGCGCCATATTTGGTTTGTGTTCAGTTCAGTGATTTGTGAACATTACTGTGGGAGATTTTGGTAGTGCAAGACGTATCTACACTCTGTGAGTACAAAATGTTTTACTTTAGATAGGTATTTTAGGTAGCCTAGGTTGTGTCTAGAGCATAAGATCTTGTGTTGGTGGAATAAATAAGTGTATTCGAGCATTGAGTGTTATTATTTGCAATGAGTGAGCCAAGTGATGGAAATGGTGACGTCAGCGATGCTGACGTCACGATTTCTTTAGACCCCGCTGGACAAAACCCTCCGATATATATATATAGTGTTAGACTAGAGGTGACGAACGTCACTCAACGCGACCGGGCTTATATAAGGCGATGACAGGAGTAGCTCGGGTTCACTTTCTTCGGCGGCGCGGGTCGGTGAACATCGTGATCGACGTGTTTTGTCAGCGGTAGACCGTGACGTCACAGGTTTTTGTTTTAGTTATGATCGGCAGTTGTTTTGTTCCAATTCGTGTTAATTCATTTTAATAAGAAGATTAAACAGTTTTCTTTTTGGTTTGAAACATTTTTATTTTAATAACTACCCGCTTCTGAGGCTAAAATCAGAAGTGGGATAGAATTCAAGCCCACCTAGCAATACTTGCTTGCATTACAATTAGTATGGAACAAAACAGCGCCGTATCTTTTTTTTTAATGTGAATTTTTGAAGTGTACCTATTGATGCAATAGGTTTAATCATCGACGGCGGTCGCGTAGCAAAACGCGTCGACATGATAGCGGAGGTAGGCCTCGCAATCGAACACGATCTCGATCCAGATCTCAAGCACGTACGCCTACTATAGATCGCGATTCCAATACGCTATCCACAACATTAAATACGATTTTGAAGAGACTAAGTGCTTTAGAGAGTAACAAAGCGGATAATTTTAGTGCTCATCTAGAAAATCCAGTCATACCTAGTACATCGGCGGGTATTAATGGCTCAAATAGTTTGTGTTCGGTGATCTCATGCGAACCCAGGCATACTCATTTAGATAACCAAACTTCTTTGCCTAGTGTTCTAAATGATACGTCATCACAAGCTCCCTCCGGTGATATTCTGACAAACGAACGTAATCAGCCAAAGGCTTTAGGGCAATTTGCTAAAACAGGCTTGACACCCAATCCGCAATTAAGTCACGAAAAGGTGATCACGACTTCCTCATCTACGCAAGATTTGATTGACGCCATAGCCTCACTCAAACCGACACGATCTCAAAATTATTTCATTTCTAATTTTGATCCCGCAATTTACGACATAGACGACTGGTGTAAAGAAGTTGACCGTGCCAAATTTTTAAACGGTTGGGACAATTATGAGTGTTTGTTTCGCGTAGCCAATTGCCTCAAAGGGGATGCCCGTACTTGGTTACATGAATGGGTGTCGAATGACCGATCCTGGCGTAATTTTATACTAGAATTCAAACCTTTATGCCCGCGTCGGCTCGATTACGCCAACATTTTATATGACGCAATGAGTAGTAATTCTGATAAATACCCAACTTACGCCGAATATGCAAGACGAACGTTACTGCGTCTACGTATCGTGAAAGGATTGAGTGAGGAGTTGATGGTCCTAATTGTTATTCGCGGTATTACTGACCCTCAGATTAGAGCAGCGGCAACTAACGCAAATTTGACTACTGAAAATCTGATTTCATTCTTATCAATATATGTCAAGCCAGGCCGCAGTAAACAGGAGGTGCAATCTTCTAGTAATAGAAAGCGTGTATTTCTCCCTTCAATAGATAAAAAGTGCTTTATCTGCGGCCGGACTGGACATAAGGGATTTCATTGTCCAAAAAAACCAAAAGTGCAGTCCAATAATGAGTCAGGATCACCAGTTCGTAGACCGCTTTTCTGCACATTTTGTAAAAAACCAGGTCACACAGAACAGACTTGCTTTGCCAAAGATAGGTCGGAACCTCGCAACAAACGTAAAGTCAATTTATGTACCGAACCGACCTCCGCCACGGTTAAAAGTAATGACATTACTTCAGCAGTCATACAAGGGATTCCTGTGGATGTGCTAATTGACAGTGGGGCATTAAACGTGTCACTTATTTCATCGGATATTTTGAAACATTTCTCATGTACACCTAAGCCTGTTAATTGCACACTCAGAGGGATAAGTGGTCATGACATAGAAGCTGATAGGTATGTGACATTAACAATCGAGTTCAGAGAGATTTCAATTGAGGCAGATTTTGTAGTCGTCCCGTCCAAACGCATGAATACTCCTGTAATTATCGGAACAGATATCTTGAATCGCGATGGTGTCACTTTTATTAGAACAAAGGATCAACAATACTTAACGCGTTCGGTTGAGGTCAAGAAAATAAACACTGTCTCTTCCGATTGTAAGACAATTAATACATCACTTCAAGGTAGCGAACGAGAACGATTAATGAGCGTGCTTAAAGAACACGAGCAGTTTCTTATCACAGGAACTGCTTCAACGACAGTTAAAACGGGTAAAATGCATATAAAGCTAACAAATCACACTCCCGTTACATATAGGCCGTACAAGCTTTCTTACCAAGAGAAATTAAAGGTTCGGGATATAATTAAAGACCTTATGGATAAGGGTATTATCAGGGAATCCCAGTCTCAGTACTCAAGTCCCATTATTCTGGTAAAGAAAAAAGACGGATCAGACCGTATGTGCGTGGACTACCGTGCACTGAATCGCCTTACCATTCGGGATCGGTACCCGTTGCCACTTATCGACGATTATATTGATCGCTTAGGTAATTTTAAATTCTTTTCAAGTCTTGATATGGCAACGGGGTTCCACCAGATCCCGATTGATGAGGAGTCGATTCATAGGACAGGCTTCGTTACACCGGAGGGACATTATGAGTTTGTCAAAATGCCCTTCGGTTTAACGAATTCCCCGATAGTCTACCAACGTATTATCAATGAAACCTTGCGTTCCTTTATAGAGGTAGGGTCTGTTCTGGTCTACATAGATGACGTGCTCCTGATGAGCAATACTATTGAAGAAGGAATAGAATTGCTACGGCAGGTCCTAAAAACACTGACAAATGCGGGGTTTTCTATTAACTTGCGTAAGTGCTCCTTCTTGTCGACTGAATTGGAATACTTAGGCAGGGTAATAAGAAAAGGTCAGGTTAGGCCAAGCCCCCATAAGGTCGAAGCTTTAGTAAATGCGGCACCCCCTAAGAATGTGAAGCAAGTTAGGCAATTCCTAGGGTTAGCCGGATATTTTCGTCGCTACATTGAGAATTATTCAGCTAGGACGGCCTGTATATCACGACTTACTAAGAAAGACGTTCCTTTCGAATGGGGTCCGGAGCAAGAGTGCGTCCGGCAAGAAATAATAGCTCAATTAACTTCTGAGCCAATACTTGCGATCTTTCGTCCTGAACTACCAACAGAGATCCATACTGATGCTAGCAGTATCGGATATGGGGCAGTATTGATGCAAACTCATGAAGATGGTAAAAAACGAGTGGTAGCCTATTTCAGCAAGAGCACACAGGGAGCAGAGTCTAGATACCATTCTTACGAGCTCGAAACACTAGCGGTTGTTAGAGCATTGCAGCACTTCCGCCATTATTTAGTCGGGCTTAAATTTAAGATAGTAACAGACTGCAATGCTCTAAAGGCTACTGAGAAAAAGAAAGACCTCCTCCCTCGTGTTGCTCGCTGGTGGGTGTACCTCCAAGATTTTACCTTTGACATCGAATATCGCAAAGGCACAATGATGTCACACGCGGACTACTTAAGTCGCAACCCTATATGCGAAGTCCATCATATCACTAAGCCACGTAATTGGGCTCAAATAGCTCAAGCAAGTGATGACGAAACCCGATCACTCATTGATCAGTTGCAAGAAGGTCAATTGGACCCTTTTAGGTACATTTATCAAAACGATACCCTCTATTATCGATATTGTCCAGTTGGTGAAGAGTCAAGACTCTTATGTTTTATACCAAAAGGTCATCGATTAAGTCTTCTCCGAATATTTCATGATGAGCACGAACACATAGGTGCAGACAAAACTATAGACCTCATCTTAAAACATTTCTGGTTCCCCGGACTCCGCCAGTTTGTCGCCAAGTATATAGCTCACTGTCTTACCTGCATATCCATGAAGCGTGTCCCACGAGCTCCTCACCAATATATCACATCTTGGCAAAAACCTGATGCTCCCTTTGACACAATACATGTGGATGCCTTAGGCCCTTTACCTATTTCGAACGGATACAAATTTGTACTTGTGTTAGTAGACGCATTTAGTAAATATTGCTTACTTTATCCAATCCAACGCCAGGACGCTGATGAACTTAAACGAGCAACGTCTAATGCAATTTCCCTATTCGGTGTTCCGAAACTCCTAATTGTTGACCGTGGGCGTATGTTTGAAGCACATCACTTTGTTAAGTGGATCCAAGGGTTAGGTAGTGAATTGCATTACATCACGCCCGAGATGCATCACTCCAACGGGCAGGTAGAGAGATATATTAGGACAACTCTTAACATGATCCGCATTGAGGCAAATTACAAAAACCAGTCATGGTCTGACACATTGTGGAGACTTCAGTTAGTCTTAAATATCACCAAGCAAAAAACCATCCAGTCATCACCTATGAACCTCTTGATTGGCATTGATGGTGCCACACCTGTGATACGGAACCTCATTCGTGATGTAGCAGTAGGAGATTCTCGCTCAAACCGTGCAGCCTGGCGCGAAATATGCAGAACTCAAGCTAGCGAACTCCTGGCTAAAAATCGTGCACAGCAAGATGCAACTGTCAACAAGAGGCGACGGCCAACTCGGATATTTAAGGTCGGCGATCTTGTCTTCGCTATCAAGTATTCACAGTCTACAGGAAAACTTGATCCTGGGATGAGAGGGCCTTACAAAGTCATGAAGGCTTTACCGAGTGGCCGCTATAAATTGAAGCTGTTGAGCGGGTCTTATGGAAAGACCACCCAGGCGGCATCCGAGTACCTTGTCTTGTGGCGCGGCGAATGGTGCCCTGAGACATGTGCTGCTTTTTTCGAAAGTAAGTTCAGACAGATAGCTTTGCTTTGATGAGACAGAAAAGGTGTAATTTTGTTTGTCACAGCACGACACCCTTCTTATACTTTTTAATTTTACTTTAAGCAAATAGCCACCAAGCCAACCTTTTGTTTCCCCTTAAATACCAAAACTGACCGACAGACTTTAGCTGTGATAAGTTTAATTGCATTAATGTTTTACATTGCAAGGGGTGTTTGTCGAATGAGCTCAATTTGAAAAAAAAAAAAAAAAAAATAGAACAAGCGATTCAGTGAGGCCTCTGTTCTATCGCAAGAGCACTAGATTGAACAACATTTTCGTTAAACATGCGATTCAGTGAGGCCTCTGTTTAATGGAAATTTATGGAGGTAGAACATGCGATTCAGTGAGGCCTCTGTTCTGTCGCAAGAGCACTAGATTGAACAACATTTTCGTTAAACATGCGATTCAGTGAGGCCTCTGTTTAATGAAAACGAGTGAAGGACAGAATTTGAATTATGGGCCTTCGAGATTATGCGAAAGGGATGCATCTTTCTCATACACACAGAATGAAAAGATTCACTGACTTCATCTTATGTTATTGTGAGTCGGTATGAAAGCTTGAGGTTTCACTGATTGGGTATGCGATTAATGTGTGAACACCAGAAAAACTATCTGTATGAATGAGTGTGAACATGTGTTTTCCAAAAAGTAAGAACGAGTTAACCATGTAAGGTGTGTGGAAGGATATATTTATGTGAGGTATTAGGATCGCTAAGGTAATTGTACGACTGTTTTAGATGAGGAGGTCGAAGATCCAGGTGCTGGGCCATCTCAAGCATCTGTCACGGTTCCTGAATCGCGTCGTACATCGGACTCCTCCGCTATGATTTCTGTGCTACCTTGTAGTTCTTCGGATCACCAGAGAACTCCAGGAGCTGTGGTAACATGGAGCGACGAGGACACCGCGTCGAACGAAGAAGACCTCACGGGTTACCCAACATACGATGCTGTCGAGGACGAAGCAAGTCAGGAGAAGCCGTGTTAGACTAGAGGTGACGAACGTCACTCAACGCGACCGGGCTTATATAAGGCGATGACAGGAGTAGCTCGGGTTCACTCTCTTCGGCGGCGCGGGTCGGTGAACATCGTGATCGACGTGTTTTGTCAGCGGTAGACCGTGACGTCACAGGTTTTTGTTTTAGTTATGATCGGCAGTTGTTTTGTTCCAATTCGTGTTAATTCATTTTAATAAGAAGATTAAACAGTTTTCTTTTTGGTTTGAAACATTTTTATTTTAATAACTACCCGCTTCTGAGGCTAAAAATAGTATAATATAAAATCAACAATGATATACCTACCCATTAAATATGATATTTATGTATTTATATACTTATCTAATATTTTAAAATTTATTTAAGTATTTTCAATATATTTTCTGTCTGTTCGTAGTTTAAGCCACCCAAAAATTCATCAATTGCCTTCTTACAACCAAAACTTGTCATTTCTTTTAAAGATCTAATTTTGCTTATACGATTGTACAAAAATAGAGCCAAAAAATAGGAAAATCCCTGTGCAAAAGAGGATTTGCATGTAGGGATACGATAAACTTCATAAGTTCTTCTCTCTCACAAACCAAAAGAATCCAAATCACTCTTATCACAAACCAAAAGAACTTTGGAGAAACATCAAAATGGCTTCACTATATGACACTCAATCCAATCCTGTCCCCCAACACCTAAACGACCCCGACAAGATTAACGACCATTTACTTAACTTATCAGATAATAATAGTATAATTTCAGATCAATTAAATATAGCGCCGACATTTACTATTAATAAGTCACTACAATTTAGACTTAAACCCACAACAGACGAGGAAGTCAGAAACATTATATACAGTATCAAAACTAATGCCGCAGGACACGACACACTTACCATAGAAATGATTAAACTTACCTTAGATTTTACTTTACCTGTTGTTGTATCCATAATTAACAGATCTATAGAGACAAATACTTTTCCCACCTGCTGGAAAACAGCGCTGGTCAGACCAATACCGAAGAAAAACTGTATAGAGACTATCAGCGACCTGCGACCTGTATCAATATTACCAGTTCTCTCAAAAGTGATAGAAAAAGTAGTCCTGAAATAAATAGAAAACTATATAGAAATGAACAATATAATACCAAAGTTTCAGTCTGGTTTTCGTAAGGGTCATAGTACTGAAACTGCATTACTTCACGTAACTGATGAACTCACAGAAGCCTCTGATAACGGATTGAGTAGTATAGTAGTGTTGCTTGACTATTCCCGAGCATTTGATTGCCTTCACCCAGATTTGTTAATTACCAAACTAGCGCAATATGGATTTTCGCAAGACACCTGTCTATGGTTTAAAACATTCCTGGAAAATAGAAAACAGATTGTGGTTACTGACGGCTTAAATGGTGAGAAGAATTACTCAAAGGTCGGGAACCTGACGCGAGGTGTACCCCAGGGGTCAATTTTGAGCCCTGTACTATTTTCTATTTTTACAGCTGATCTTTCTTCACATATTAATACTTGCAAATATCACTTATATGCAGATGATACCCAAATTTATCATTCCTTTGATAGCAAAAATGTTGATGAAGCTATTAAATCAGTTAATGAGGATCTTGAAAATGTTTTTCAGTGGTCACGAAGTAACTCTTTGCTATTAAACCCTAAAAAATCAAAAATGATTATAGTCGGTACCAAATGTCAAAATCTGAGAGTATTGAATGCCACAGAGAAGGTGAGGATTGATAGCACTAATTTAGAACCGGTATCATCTGCTCGCGATTTGGGATTGATACTAGACGATCAGCAAAAATATGAAAAACATGTTAGTGAAAATATAAAGAACGCCTTTTTTAAATTAAAATTAATGTACAGACTAAGACCTTACATAAGTGAGGGATTAAGGATACATCTGGTGGATTTGCTTGTGCTTTCCCCATTTAATTATTGCGATACTGTTTATGGCCCTAGATTGAATTCTAATACAGAAAATGCAATACAGAGGGTACAGAACGCTTGTATGAGATTTTGTTTTAGAATACCAAAAAGAGGACATATAACTCCATACATGAATGAAAAAGGCATTCTTAATATGAGAGCGAGGCGCGAGCTGCACTATGCATGCTTGACACACAGAGTGATTTGGTCCAAAAGTCCTATTTATCTATTTGAAAAACTGACATGGAAAAAAAACCTTAAGCGATCCAATCTACGCTCGGTCTCGTCAAATCTCCTCCAGATACCTTGTCACAAATCTAGCCGGTTTAGAGGATGTTTTAAATTTAAAACAGCCAAAATATGGAATGACCTACCACCGCCCCTAAGAATAAAGATGTCGGTAAAATGCTTCAGATTGAAATATAAAGTAGCACTTCAAAAGAAACAACGTGCGGTGGAAAATTTGAAACAACCTTTTCACAAGACAGTAGCCCTACGAGATTTTTTCTGATTTGTTCAGTCATTTTATTTATCTTCTCTTTTTTTTAAGTAGCTAAAAACAAAAACATTTACAGTAACACACGCACGCACGCACACACATACACACTTACTATCTCTTTCACACACACACACACACACACACACACACACACACACACACACACATACACACACACACAGAACAGAACACACACATTTGGATTTAAATAGATTTTTAAGTGTTATAATGTATAAGTAATTAAAGTAACAAGTTAATTTATACTTACCTAGTCAGATGTAAGATGTAGATACTTATGTAGTTAGATGTCAACCAGCTAAACCATAGGCTCTCAAATTCCGCCTTAGAGAGCCGGGAGAAGTTGAAAACCAGCGCTGACCGAGGGTGTACACTCGAGGCAGCATGAGCTGAACTTCGTCCCTTTGTCTCAAATTTGTTCTCCTTTCTCAACTAATGTACTTATAATTATGTTTTTAAGAGACAATAAACGATTTTTATTTTTTTTTTTTTATTTCTTCTCACTGAGGTGCTTTGTGTGTTATATGAATGTTGCCTCAATACAATGCCTTTGATGAAGAGTTGACGAACTGTTAAAACTTTGAAGTCATTATATAGCCTGGATGTACTATATCTAAAGCTTTGAAATTCACGACCTTAAGAATACATCTTTGTGATCTTTCTACTTTGATCAAGGTACTCTGCCTTGCACCTCCCCAAGCAGAAATACCGTAAGTTATTAGTGACTGACATAATGTAAAGTATACAGATTTATTGGTAGAAGCATCTCTTAGATTTCTTATCTTTTTGAAAACAGGTATAAGCTTACGGATTCGAGTTTTGAGATTATTTATATGCTGTTTCCAATTTAAGTTTTGATCGATTTCCACTCCTAAATATTTTATACTATTAGTTCTTGTTAACTTAAAACAGTTGCACTTAACGACGGGTGAATGGTTTTTCCCCTTTCTGTAGACTTGTATCATATCAGTGACGGGAGCTAATTTCAGATTCGCATACAGCGTGGACATCATTGTCTGGAGATCTTCTTTTTCTTCTCTGAGAATACCTCTTATCTCAACTTTGTTTTTGATGTGTTGCTTCTGCAGATCATTCAAATTTATTTCAAGCTCCTCAATACGTTCAATTGCAGCTGCATGTTTGATTTCAAGAGTTACCACCTTATTATTCAATTGGTTAAAGTTAGCAATATTGGCATGCAACAACTCCAACATTTCTGCATTCGATTTTAGTATTTGATCAGTTTTTGTATCCATTTCACTGAATTTTTTCATCATACATTCTTTTAGTTTTTCAATTTCATACTCTTCAGGATTTTTCCGTTTCCTCATATTGACATTTCTTATAAGCTCAATATCTTCTTCATCCAAAGAAAGATTTGGTTGGGATGAGTGCATTGAAGATTGTCCATGTGTAGGAGGAATGAGTTATGTTAGTTCTCAAGTCTTCCACTTGCTCCGTGTCACCACTGCCGCGCGAAATGTTGGGTTGTCCGCGCACTTTGAGCGTAAGTAGGCGACAAGTAAAATTAATCCTTATTTCCGCCCACGGAAAGATCACGCACAGGTGATTAGCGGTTTTGTTTTTGAACACACTGGTAAACACAATCACAATAACTGATTTCTGCAGATTATTTTTCGTAAATATCACTTCACAGGTAGGTTCAATGTGCGATTTCTGCTTTCGATCAGATGCTTCACTGGATTCTCGTTGCATTGATATGAGATTCAATACCAAAACGATGATGTTATTATGTATATTATTTTTTAACACGGAGCTAGCTTAAAACACAGCCGTTCGGAACGGGGCGCGCGGGGGATCGATTCTATGTATTTGATAAGTTACCAAGCAATTCTAATGGAATTATAGGGCTAGATTTTTTGTCGAGTTTTAACTGTAATATTGATTTAGAGAATAATGCATTGACATTACGAAATGAACACGATGTCATTATTCCAATTAATGATACTACTAAAGTTTGTAATGACTTTTGACTATTCCTCCATGGTATGAGTCTATTCATTACGTACCATTACAAGATAAAAAAATATAAGGTGACTATGTAGTCTTGCCTAATCAGTCCTTGCGGGTCTGATTATAAAACCTGAGAAGAATATTATACCAATTAAAATACTAAATACGGGTGAGGCATCTGTTACCATTCCTACTTTTCAACCTGACTTACACTTGTTAAAATATTATCAAGTATGTAACTTCACTAAATCAGAATCTACTTCTGGTCGAGCCAAAACCTTATTATTGTTGCTATTTACATCCTAGTGAGCGTGAAATAATTGAGTCCATTTGTTCAAAGTACAATGATATCTTCAATTTGCCAGGTGATAAACTTACAACCACAGATATATATGAACATAAAATTTATTCAAAACCTTCTACAGCCCCCGTTTATAAGAAACCTTATAGATTACCACATAGTCAGAGACATGAGATAGATAAACAAATAAAACAATTGTTGCGGGATGATATAATAGAAACAGCTCAAAGTGAGTAGTCGAGTCCTATATTATTAGTCCCCAAAAATCAAATCAACAATGGAATGGAGTGAAATAGTAATAGATTACCGAAAATTAAACGAAGTTATTCAGAATGACAAATTTCCACTACCCAACATATCAGATATTTTGGAATCACTGTCTGGTGCAATTAATTTCTCTCATTTAGATCTCAGTCAATCTTATTATCAGGTGACCTTGAACCCCGAATCTAGAAAAGTAACAGCGTTTACTGTCAATTCAGGACAACCCGGACAATATCAGATGAAACGAATGCCGATGGGCTTAAAGACAAGTCCTAGTTCTTTTTCAAGAATTATGACAATAGCAATGTCTGGATTACTACATAACTGCAATAGTCTGGGCAATAAAATATTTTCGGCCCTATTTGTTCGGTAAAAAATTCACAATAATGACTGATCACAAACCTTTGCTGTACTTGTTTGGGATGAAAGACCCTTCAAGTCGATAATTAAAGTTCAGATTACTATTAGAATAATTTGATTTTAAGATTACTTATATAAAAGGAAAGGAAAACTCCGTAGCAGATGCATTATCTAGAACAGTGGTTCACAAACTTTTTTAATGACGGAACCCTTTTGGGAAGCGAAATACTTGATGGAACCCTACAATAAAACAATTATTTTTATAAGTGTATTCTTTATTAATCAGCATAATAAAAGTACAATGTACTTTTATTATTTACTTAACCACTTGGCAAGGACAATAATAGAAAACATTAAAAAAGAAAAATCGAACTAGTGGGAGGTATGAAACTGTTTTTTATTTTTCATCATTTGGTTGATGGAAGAAAGTTGGAGTCTCATATCAGCTTCGGCGTCCAGTCTATTGTGATATTTTGTTTTCGTGGCTGCGTAGGTAGAGAATACTGTTTTGCACAAATATGTAGTTGGGAACGGGAGAAGAATATCCAGAGCCAGTTGGCCAAGCATTGCATAATTCATCTTGGATTCTGCAACAAAAATCATTGAGAGGTGTCGTTTTGAAAAGTGACTCCATACTTGTATCTGATGACATTTTTAAAAGAGATTCATATATCTCGTTTGACATGTTTTCAGGATTTTCCAAGTTGGGTAAAAAAGGATTATGAATCCATGAATTCACATTAATTTTTGTATTGTGTTCTTCGGGAAAATACTTTTCAAAAAATGCGCGCATCAAACTGAGATATTGTACCAATTCTTCAAAAACATTATTTTCAAACATTTCTGAGTCGTTTTCGCTAACAAACTCACTGAGTAACGAAAAGCTTTCTATTTCTTTCTTATAGGCCTGAAACACTGTTGTCTGTTTACCTTGCAACGATAAATTCAATTTATTAAGTTTTTGAAAGATATCCGCCATAAAAGACAATCGGAACAACCAAGTTTTATCATACAAACAGTCCTTCAAATTAAAAGAAGTATCTGCTGAAAGAAAGATTTGTAACTCGGCTCTAAGTTCAAATAGCCTTGTTGAAGTTTTACCCCGAGACAGCCATCGCACTTCTGTATGGAGCAGCAAGGTTTTATGTTTGCCATAATCTTCACACAATAATGAGAACAATCGGGATTGTAGTGGTCGTGATTTGATAAAATTCATTATTTTTACCCCTTCATCCATAACTAATTTTAGATTTGACGGCATTTGCTTCATCGCAAGTGCTTGTCTATGCAGGATATATTGAGGAAATTTGACAAATTTGTAGACATTAATATTTGGGTGGTTTACAAGGCGAATCGTGTATTTTGTAGACGTATAACTAGTTCATGTTTGACGTAGCTTGCCAGATCATGGATTCGTCATGAAACAGTATCGTTTGATAGCGGAACAGTAGAAAGAGGCTTTGCAGATTTTTCATCGAGCATACATTTTGTTGTCTAATACACATGGTTTTATTAAATTCTCAGAGATAGTGTGCGCTTCACCTGCTTGTGCAATGCGATAGCTAACTAAATTTGATGCCTCCGTTGCCTTTTCGGTAATAGTTTGTGTTACATGCATTATATTTTTTTGACTTTCTTTTAACTGACCTTTTTTGCGAACAAAATTCTTTATTCTTGTCTCTATTCTCGGGTTTTGTACAGTTTCTTAATGTCGCCGGCGCGATTTGGCAGGTGCCTTAGCACTATTAGGAAGCAGTTTACTACAGAGTATGCAGAGAGGTGAGCCGCTGGAATCAACAAATCCGAAACTGATATAAGATTCATCATACTTCATTTTTTTCGTCTTTGAAACCGTCGATCTTGACGTCGTGGCATCATCTTCTGGATCGGTGATTGTGTGGTGGTGCAAACCACCAGTAAACATATCAATAAGCCCCTTATATTTTATTAATAGACACAAGTCTAAAAATCAACACGCAAAACAAAATATTGACTTGTACAAAAAACTAAAGATGCTTTAAAACTTGCATAAGGCACAAGGAACCGTAAGTTGCCTTGCACGTGTGCAACTTAAGACAAAAGAGCAGGGTCGCAGAATTAGAAAGCGATTGACAGAAAAAAAAGGATGTTTGTTTACTAGGTAAACCATCTAGAGCGATCTCGTTTAATGAAGATAGCTCAACCTTTTAAATATTTATTAATCAATTATTGTGGAAGTTTAAAACGATAAATCAGCTCTAAAGATATATGCATGTAGTATGGAACAAGGTCTGGTCAAAAGACTAATGCTCGATCCTCCTATTAAGAGTACTTAGTTAAGACGCTTATAAACAGCGAATGCAATTAGATATAATTGTAGAATAAGTTGCCATGCGTTTAAACGATAAGTTTAGTGTACGAATCGTATCTCGCAAGAAAGACAAAGGTTTCACAGCTTATTCACATCTAGGTATATATACTCAGTTCCTAAATAAATACGAAGGAGTTATAACATTTAGATATTGGTCAATTTTGCTTGGCAAAGGAACTGTAAAAGGTTTAAAGTTTGGGAGAAGTCTGTCCTTTTCTATTCTCGTGTGTGAAACGATTTGAACACGTGCAAAGACATGACAGTTTCATAATATTCATTTCGTTCTATTTTATTTCATTGAATGCTATAGGTGGTTGTTGCTATGGGTTGGGCGACCATTGCGCATCCAGTTGCAGTGCAGAATGATCCCGCGTTCATCATCGATGCCTCGTCCGGTAGCCATGGGTCGATATAGGTACTTAATTATAGGTGCATAATAACTGTATGTGCGCGCTAGAAGTTGTTTTGATTTGTTAGCCGTAATAATTTTATATTTAAACAGTAGATACCCACACTCCTATTAATTCATTATAATAATTTAATAGTATGTATTTGATATTTTCTTCTTAGTAGATATATATACCCACAACAAGCGTCCGTGGCACTCATTCAGCTGGTCTTACTGAAAACCAGCGTCGCGTCATGGCCTTTGTCTGGGCTGTGACATAAGCTGAGTAGGGCCATTTGAATGAATGAATGAATGAATGAAACATTTATTGACACAACAAATACAGAGGTAACAGATATCACAAGAATTAAGAAATGGGAACAATACATAACAAAAACAATAAGAATAATATAACATAACACAATAAATACATGTACAAGTGTTGTGCCAAATAGGCGCCCGCTCAGCATAAGTCGTGCCGGGACATTGCTGACACGTCACGACGCTGGTATTCTGCGGGTGACCCTGTAGCATATAGTGTGTCTGTTCAAGATAAAAAAAAAAATCAATAATATAAGAGTAGAAAAGAAGTAATAAAAGTTATAGATGATCTAGAACAGACACACATCATGCACTGGGGTTATTAAAGAGAAAAGTTGAAGTAAGCAAGGATTGACATGAATAGAGGAAGTAATCGTGGTGTACAAAAAAAAATTAGGAAAGAAGGTAAAAAAAAAAATATATATATATAAAAATAAATATACAAATGCTGAATTGAGGACCTCCTCCCTCTTTTTAAAAAAGTGAAATAAAACAAAAAAAATATTAAAAACAATACGAGAACATATTAATATTATTTATACAGTCTGTTGTTGTTGTTGTATCATAGTAGTATTTTGCTTTTATGTACTATAAGACCATCAATCTGATATTAATAATAATAATAATAATAATAAAATATAAATAATAAATTCCTTCCAAAAGTCCGGGACATAATTGCCCGTGGTTATGGAACAACTGACAAACATAATAATAACAATAATATGATCTATAATATAATCCAATATAATAATTTAACCAACCCACAAAGAAAAGACAAACACAATCCACACACCTTGTAACCTAGTTGTAGTATCGTAAGCGACAGTGGCGCCATCATCCATTTTCCGACTTCACCGGGAGAGCCCAATCGATCCTCACAACTACTGTCCGAGTGACAATTAAATGTTGAAAGAATCGACCCACACCATCGATCCCATCTGTTCGATCCGCATCACTCACTCATTTGTCCATTTATCTATGCCCCATACTGTGTACCGCTATTAGAAGAAAGAGATTTATTTTTTTTGGGTGACGCCCTGCCACGTAGAAATGATGACTTGGCACCATGTGTAGTTACAAAATATTGTTGTGTGAGGTGAAATAAATAAATAAGGTGAAGTGAATAAATAAGGTGAAATGTATAAATGAGGATTGCCTAGCCGGGAGTGTCATGGCGGCGAGGTGACAAATTGTTCACGATGTGTGACGCGCATAGTTATGCGGTAAGAGTTAGCCTGACCCGTTGTTTACAATTTTATAACATAGTTTGTAAACTACAAGACACCTTGTTCCATTTACAGAGCGCGCCAACAACATTTATACTAGACGTCATAACATATCATTATATTCATTTGGCACTGTCTGGACATGATTGAATATAGTTTTGTTTTTTCCTTTTGTTTTATTTTTATGTATTTTTAATTATTTTATGTTTTGTTTTCTGTTTGTACCAAATTGTGTTCTGTTTATAATTGCTATATTTTCTGTGTTGTGATGTCTATAATAATAAATATTTTCTTTCTTTCTTTCTTTCAAAGCGATAAGCAAAGCGTTGGCCCTTGCGAGGCGTGGGGTTTTTTTTTTTTGGCGTCTTAGCGTCAAAATGCACATTGCGTAATTATATAATGTAGTTCCAAGGGACAAACGGAAACAGTTGGTCACACGGCGTCATGCTGTACGAGAGACATTGTTCTTCGACTTGTGTTATAGGACAAGTTCAGTGTCTGAGTGATTTTTGATCTTTGTAAGATTCTTTGTGGTTAATTGTGAGATAATCGGTTCGCATACCGAGCTTAAAGGCATTCGGGCCTAAAAGAGTTTTGTACTGGGCTCTAAGCTAGTTTGGGATACTGCGGTTGCTAATTGATTTCAGAATTAGCTAGTCTTTCTAAGCCAAGGAGGAACAGTGGTTGAACAGAATAGCTAACAAGTACCGCAGCGCCAAAACGAGTTTCACGGAGCTTTGGGACCGTCGAAGTGGAACTAGAATAAGAAAGAAAGAAAGAAAGAAAGAAAATATTTATTATTATAGACATCACAACACAGAACATAAAGCAATTATAAACAGAACACAATTTGGTACAAACAGAAAACAAAACATAAAACAATCAAAAATACATAAAAATAAAACAAAAGGAAAAAAAAAAACAAAACTATATTCAATCATGTCCAGACAGTTCCAAATGAATATAATGATGTGTTATGACGTCTAGTATAAATGGCCCTCACTCAGCTTATGTCACAGCCCAGACAAAGGCCATGACGCTGGTTTTCAGTGAGACCAGCTGTATGAGTGCTACGGACGCTTGTCTAGTGTATTTTGTGCACCTAACGCGTATGTGTAATGTGAATGAGAATAGGGTTCAGGTTTTCCAGCCAGACTCTCAGCAAAAGCTTTGTGGAATTCCTCTTTCGGGGGCGACCAAGTACCTTCCTTTCCTTACATTTCCTATTGTGAGAAACCTTCCTAACCTGTAGGCCCGGTTTCTCGCCAGCTAGGGCGTTAGGAGTAGGTTAATTTTGCCACATTCACACACACCTCAAAGATTCGTGGTGGAAACTTTGAGACCAGTTACAAAACACTAAGTCTTAGCAGCTATAGGTACACACACACTTAGGTCGCGTAAAACATTACGTTAAGGCAAATTAGTGATTATTCTAGTGAAACGAAGTGATAGTTATTCTGTAAAAGTTTATAAAAGCGAGTTTTATTTGTGATAAAATTTAAAGCCTAATTCATTTGGAATTAGTTGCCAGTGTTAAGATTTGTGTGTTACGTGATAATAGCTGTGTACGTGTATCTAGACCGATTCTAGAGAAGCAGAGGCAAAGGGTCGTTGTTATTAGTAGAGGGATATCGCGGCAACGGTATTTATCTAACAATAACTTCGCAGTGGTGGAGCTATTATCAAATACATTTAAATATTCTAGGGAATAAGTTTAGAGGCTTTTGCAAGAGTTAAATTAAATTAATAATATGCGCCGGCATTTTATTAATTTAATTGACTTGGAGGACTTTCATTTTTTTAATAGGCTGAAGCCCGTCGCTTAGGTATATCAGAGCTGTTGGACATTGTCAAATACTACGACTCGGGTCGACAAACACAATATTATATACATACATTTATCAAAAGCGTAAGAGTGCCGAATTTCATTTCGCACCTAATTCGTCGACGAAATAATACAAAAAGGGAAAACGCAAAACAGTGCCAGGGTACTAAGTTGAGTTCACTCAACTCCATTTTTATCCATGGATATATATTTATAAAACAATATCTCATTGAGATAACAAATATTGTACGTACAAATCAAACATAAAGTACCTGCACAGGGGATAGCAAAGAGTTCTATGTAAATTATTTGCGCTATATCTATAACTGGGGGATCAGTTATTGTTTATGTCTTGTCTTATGATAAGACTAGACTTGAGTGGCCGTGGTCGGACAAAATCCTCATTTGTTTAAAACTATCCCACTAAGCAATAAAAGTGAGTTTAAAGCACAGACTGTCATATGATATTCTTGTTAGAACGAACTGCGCAAAAATTCTCCTTTGGTATTAATATCTCAGCTTCTATTCCTATTTCAACAGAATACGTCCAAAAGTAACAAGTAGAAAAGCAATCAACAAATCGAAATTTAAATTCTAGACGATCACAATTTCTATATGGAAAACTCGGGTTAAGTTTTCCTTGCGGCAGGCTTATAATACTAGGGTTTGATGTAGGCATTAGTTAGTAATTCAGAGCTACTATAGATCCAGTATTTGAGCCATAGTGGTAGACCTTCATATCTTCGATTCTATACGCGACTTCAGACAACTTTTAGTGTAGGGAGGTAGAGTATAGACTAAGGAGTTAGGAAAGAGACGAGTCGAGCAGGTTGGTAGCGGGATGAGGAGACTATTACAATTGCTATATTCTCCGCGCGCACTGCTTTTGAACATTCAACGTCATTAAAAGATGTTGTTGCAACACGTTTAACACCTTTAAGCCAACGTTCCATTCTTTTTTATTTATAATGTTACCTGTCAGGAAAGTGGGGTTGAAATAATGCACAATCGTTACTGCGTATAAGAGACTAAATTTAGTACCTACAGTGAAGAAATGTATAAAACTGAGACAACAGAATACAGCAGGCAGTAAAACAATGAACACTAGTTTTTCGCTAGCGAGCTTGTAAGTAGGTAGAAACGTAACGCTCCGAACGCTAATCGTCAACTGATGACGTGCGACGCGCGGAAGCTACTTTTATACTTAGTCCTAGACTCGATCTCAAATATTGTCGAAAATACTCGAGTCGGCAACTTTGATAAACAAAAAGCATAAATAAAAACAGAAATTTAAAAATTGCGTTGTAAACAATATCCTTTGAAGTTAGAGTCGAAAGTCGCTTGTTGGCAACTAAAGCGTCTAATTCAGAGGCAGCTTTTATCAGAGACTGCGCGCTCACAAGTATACTACCCGCTCGCTTTAAGTTTGCCGTTGGCGATAGGTATGGCGTTCGAAAAGTAGCTTCTGCAAAACATAATATAAAATATTTTTTATTTCATTGTAACAATAAAAATTGTGTACATATTTGGGTGAAACTATGACACATTATAAGTTTTGTTGTCACGTGGGGGAGGGTACGCGCATTCCACTAACCGGCAAACTTAGAGCAAACGAGTTGTACAAGTATAAAATAGTTGATACCAAACTTATGAGATATTGTACCAGCTTTTGTATCAGTATGTTTATATTATACAAATACAAATTGTACAAATACAAATAAATAAATAAATAACGTTAATAGCGTTTTGTCTCTCCGCGGCCGCGGACTCCGCGCAGCCGCGGAGCGACTAGAGAGAAGTGTTTTGATTTTTTTTCCCTAAATTTTTGCGGAACCCAGAGACAGAGGTATCACGAAACTCTAGGGTTCCGCGGAACACACTTTGAGTATAGCTGATCTAGAATATCAATTTCTTCTAATAAATTAAAACGTTTAAATGAAAATGTAATAACAGTTATGACAAGGGCGCAAAAGAAAAAAATGGAAGAAATGAGAGACAGTGTTGTGACTCCTATCCACAATAGAGACACTGATACCCAGTCTGATCAGCTGAGAATCGTGGAAATATTGCGGATACCGAGCGGTGCGGTAGAGATGGTATCGATTGAATCAAATGCTCTAAACAAGATTAGAATGCAAAAGGGAATAGATGTAGAATCAGAATGTTTTGCATTTTCCCAACATAAAAGAATAATTTACTTCTTATTTTTAAAACGCATTTCACGCGAGCCGTATTTGTGGAAAAATTAAGACAGTTAAGTAAAAAAATTAATGTCGACGAAATATATATAATTAAAAGAGAAAATAACGCGTCATTTATTAAAGATTTAGTAAATGAAATTAAAAATCTTTATATGTGGACCGGTCCCCGCATATGTATTTTGCGTGGAGTAAAGAGAATAGATGATGACAATGATAAAAAAATTATAATTAACGACTATCACTTGTTACCGACCAGTGGTCATGCTGGTATGCGTAGAACGGTGAATAACATAAAAAGGAAGTGCTACTGGCCAGGAATTGAAAAAAAGGTCTTAGAATATAGAGGGTGTTTGGTAATGGGTAACGGTGGGAAAGGTGCGTGTACAGCCCGTGTATGTAAACGCTATGCCAGTGTCAAAAACTGGAATTTGTGAAATTTTATCAACTTAAATCACGGAATTCACGTAAAACAACAATTTACATATCGCGGGTGGTCA
Source organism: Marasmia exigua (assembly GCA_019059595.1). NCBI lineage: Eukaryota > Metazoa > Arthropoda > Insecta > Lepidoptera > Crambidae > Marasmia > Marasmia exigua. The sequence goes on along the minus strand of CM032493.1, from coordinate 7,477,047 downwards.
ACTGAAAAGAAACTGACCGAACTGAGAGGCGGCGGGCATTGCGTTGCGAAGGGATGTCAGTACGTTGGCAGAAATTATCGACTAATCGATAAATCAATTGACAGCCCAAACCAAAGTCACAACGATACCGTTACGGTAACGGTTTGAACCGTTTGATACAATACTTTTCTCGTAATAATAAAATAGTTTTTTCGATTATACCGGGCTCGTACAAATAATGGAACGGAACCGATCGTCGTACTGTGAAATGCAAATAAAGTTATTGAGATTTTTTATGTGATAGATGGCAGACGAGCAGACAGATCACCTGATGGTAAGTTACTGCCGCCGCCTATTTACACTCGCAACACCAGTGGAGTCACAAGTGCGCTGCCAACCTTCACCCCCCCCCCCCCCACTCCTTCCCCTGATTTGGGCCTCCGGTACCCTTACTCATGCAGCGAAACCGGCGTGCACGGTTTTTTGTGAGGCCGGTAACTTGATGTGACGCCGTGTGTTCGTATTAATAGTACAGCCGACAGCTTTAAGCCTTTCGCTTTTATTTCATATTCCTGTGAGTCGTAGTCAATAATTTGAAGCTATCGCTGCCAATTAATGTTTATTGACTGTGGTGGAATATGAGACGTTTAATAAAAGTACTATTGACAATAAATACTTTACGAAAACTACTAACAGTTTTACGAAAGTACTTTTAAAAATAATTTTTGTACAAGTAACCATAATTCTTCTTATAACCTGTCACCCGGCATTTTGTCAAATCTTGGATATTTGTTTACGTTATTATTTTGGTATGATTTAGGTGATAATTTGTCAAATAACGTCATCTGTTGGATATTGATAGATTCGTTTGGCTAATTAAAAAATGAATCGATTAGGTAATTCATCTATTAAACGCTAGAGGGCGCTGAGGCATATACTTTGGATAGATATTAATGAATAAAGGAGATCATTTTCCAAATATGTTTTTATTATTTACTATTGTTTAATTACATAGGATTCGGTTCCCATTTCCTTATTTTGAAAATAAAATAAGTTACGACATTGTGAATCATCTGATCGCAAATTAGTTGATAATAGCAGCCACATTGGTTTGCCGTCTCTTTTCTTCCTCCCAGGATACGGCTCCTGTTTTTGTCTCGTTCTCGCAGGAAGTTTTGACAGTTGCCATTTTGAAAGATCCTTGTTCTTTTAGTTACGCGCGTGCTGGACGCACGCAGCGTTTAAAATGTGTTTCGAGTAGAAACTGGTGTTGACGATGGGAGCCACCTGCCTCATGATGATGAGGAGGATTTTGTTAATTTATTAATTAGAAGAAGCCACCGGTATGTATCTTGTTGAGAGTGAGCACATGCATAGAGAAAAGTGTCTTGACGTGGTTTCTTATTGGAATTTCTTCGTTTCAGCACACACCATCATGTTAGTACCCTAAGGGAGAGGAGGGGATTGAACCCATACATGAAATGGATTTAATCAAGGTAACATACACCAGGACCTCATGTCCACCCATGTGATCAAATAACCTCACTAAGGTTCTCCTATGAAGTATATTCCTAACCTAAAGTCTTTGTTTCAGGGAACAACAAAAAAGAAATGTATCTTTTCTGTGTTATTCATATCGTTTCATCGTAGCCATGAGATAATGTCCACCGTTTGATTGTTCTCTGGGGAAGAATGTGACCGCATGGTTTGCAGGCCGTAACTTTGATGCCTCACCACTGCTAGGGAAAACCCAGCAGACAGTCCTGGAGGTATAGTGTCTAACTAGGGATCCTCAGGTTAGAACGTTAATATATATTTTCTTAATAATCTTTGATGCCAGGGATACCTAGCTGCTCTGTATGACAGCCGCTAAGCCGGATTAGCATTTAAAAATGAGTAACTAATTAGTCTTTATTTGTGGTTTTATTGGGAATGCGTTAAGGTCTGACGAACGTAACTGCGACCCTGAACGTATATGTTTTAACAAGTCTCATGTGTTTACCACACATTTATTAGAGGTTTATCAAACCTAAATTAGGCTAAAAAGTACTAATATTGAAGTACAGATATTAATAAATAAATAGATAGCATGTAAAACTTATATATCTAGTTTCCTTTATTATAGGTACTTTCTGTACATCCATCTGGCAGAAAGTATATATAACAAACCCTTATTTGTAGTAAATATCAGCTTCCTAAATTTTCTGTAGGCTAACTTAGGCTTTTGGTTGAGACCTAGGTATGCAGCTTTACCGTGACACCCTTGTATTATTACAATTCTTTCTGTAAGAAGGATAAGTCTTACAAACCTAAGGTCGCATTTTAGTTTTGATTCCAAATAAGAGGTCATCGTGCGTGCGTCAATTCGTGTGTACCCCGTTCTTCGAAATGACAGCTTTGGGTGCAAAGCCGTCATTTCGAAGAACGGGATACGCTTGGGCCATTAAGCAGGGAAGTCTGGTAATTACTATCAAGCGACTGCCGTCTGACCTTCGCAACCTTTAGATACACTGCGTCAAGAAAGTCGGGACTAACGTAGTTCCCATGTTTTATAACCAATGGGGTTACCATACCTTACGACGTAAGCGGCAGTGGCGCCATCAATTATTACGTAATTAACGATGTTTTATATCATGACCAAACTAGTGGTAGAAATACGCATAATTTAGAAATTAGGACATCCTGTTTAGGATGAAAGATTCGAACATATGACAAAATAGTTTAGGAAGTGCACGGATTTATCCTCTGAGCTACCAATAAGTACCTACTGATAATAAAATACTTATTATTATTGAAATAGTAAATGAGTTATTTCGAATAGTTTAAAGTGCAAAAAAGCAAGTATTTTAGTAACTCTGGACTAGAACTAAACATTGCATTTAATTTGAAGCAATCGGTTCGTTACAAAATGTGAACTAAGTACTAGGACAACAGAAGCTAATATCGACAACTATCGATAACAAAAAAAAATTGATTCCGTCCCTAATAACACTGCACGCGATTAAGGTGGAAGCTCACGCAATCCTGCTAAACGATTGCTAAGAGATGGCTCTGTTGTCAGTGAATCGAGAAAATAAATAATTACGACTTCTACAGGACAGTAATTTTAAGTGTAGAGTGATACGCGACATCTACGTTATAACTGCGATTTTTTTATGTATTTCAACAATTAACAACTAAACCATAATCTTTATAATGCTGCATCGTTGCTAAATTAATATCAACTTGTGTACGTACGTATCGTCCCCACACATACATACAAAGCTGAAGCATGTTTTTTATCGGATAGCTATTATTCCTCGCTGGCAAAAGATGGCGCGCTTAATACTAAAAATATGATGTGGGTAGGAATTACGGAATATGTGAATTTCTTCTTCGGATCTATCGAATGGACTACGGATAGGTAGCGATGGTAATCTAGTAGATAACTTAACACACACTGGACTTCGAAATTGAAGTGCGGTTTATTATGCAACTAGCGGTCCGCCCTCACTTGGTTTCGGGACGATTTTTTGCCACATAGCGTCTGTAGACCTAATAGAGTAGGCTGGGTGTGCGTAGGTGGGCGACTTCTAATAACTTCATGTAGGTAGGTTCGTGCAGAAGAAGTGGAGTGGTATAAGTCCTTAGGAATGATAATTAAAAAACAATCAATATAATTAAATCTATATTTGAATCCTTTAAAACAATTTCATTAGTATGTATAATTTACATGTGATTACATAAATATGCCGATACATAAAATATATTAAAATATAAATACACATAATGCGATTCTACCACCGGATCGGAAAGTTGTTTCTGGACGAGAAGGTCCGGCAAGAAACTCACCAGTTACTCTTTAAACGCCATATTTTTATACAATGTTTTATTACACATTATACAAAGTATACCTTATACCAAGTCATACAGCTAATAATGCAACACAAAATAATAAGCTAAATATGATTTAAACCAAAGCAGACCAGTACCCAAAGGTGGCACCTGTTCAAGTATGACATATGTTTCAGCCATCACTTCACTCAACCATAGCAGAGTGAATGTTATGACCAGCCACATAGCGCCACAACCTCAGGGACATTTTGGGAGCATGATCATTAGTGAAGTTCCCCTCATATGTTACAAACAAAAGTAAATATTCCAAAACTAGTTAACTGTATGATGAGGTGTACAAATTAGTTGGTGTAGGTAGGTAGGAGGTAGTATCAAGTCAATTTTTAATAATTTATAAAAAAATATTTACATGAATTTATATTCAATAAAATGCTTCTAAAGTAACTTTGAGTGTTTCTTGAAAATCACCATGCTTGAATGCTATGCATTCTATCCCAAGTGGACTGAAGTATCTGTAAAAAGAAATAAATAATGTAAGAATGTTTGTAACAATAAATTTATATTATTTCAATTTGTTATTAAATATTGTTACCAAACATCTGTCCCCTTTATTACAAAAATGGTCTACAAGGTTTAAAAATGACGCTGTCACTTTTATATAACTTTCAAATGAAAGTGACAGCATCCGTTTTAAACCAAGCCTAACTTTAGACCACGTTTTGTATTAAAGGGGTGTGTGTTTTATAACACATTCTATTATTTCTTTGAACCCCCGAATTGGTATGAATAATACGGGTACACACGGAGTTACCCTTATTGGACTTTGTATGTCTGAGACACGTTTTCAGTGGGTTTAAAGTTTTACTTGCAAAAATTAAATAACAATGAAAAATGTATAACAAACAAGTGATTGTAACAAAGTTAAACTTACCATCCCAGAAGATGAGTTAAAGTTATGCCCATATGATCTTTTTAGACAGTGATATATGGCACCCCATCAGGAGACATGTGTCCCTTTTCAATGACGATCGCTCTTTCTTCGGCTCCAGCTTTTATTATCTCCTCTGTCAAGTATTGTTGCCACACAGATCCCAATTCTTTTTCAATTGAGTGAAACTTATTCGGTGATAAAGTTGGTATATCCATAAGTGCAGTCATCTGGGCTACTTGTGCATAGTAGCTGCCACTTGTCACAGCACCCCAAACTAGGGCTTTATTTATGTGACCATCCTTTTCACTAGCTCGCTTCCAGAGCATTCCATACATGGTACATTCAAAAGAGTAAACAATGCAATCCATTTTTTGTTTCAACATTCAGTTCAATTTGTGAACAATTACATGTTCTCCAATGTCAACAGCCCATTCAAGAACATGTTTTATATCCACAGCAGGATCAGGTTGGGGCCACCTAATGGCTAGACAGCATCCATCACCTTGTTTAGGCGCAAGAGCATCAACTGATGTAGTTGGCATGTCTGCTTCAATGCGGACAACAGGTTTTGTTCGAGAATAGGTCTTTCTGTAATTGAAAAGCAAAGATTATTGTTCTGTACATAGTAAGAAAGTAACACATTAAAATTTCTCGATTTGTTTGTCCTTCCAAAGTCCATTGTAAAAACCCAGCTCCTCACTTCATCTCAAACAAAACTATCAAAAAAATCAGCAAAATATAAGAAAGTCAATCAAATTGCATACAATACTTAAACAACGATCAGAACAAGTCAGTCAGAAATTCAGACAGAATGAAAAAAAGTTGTTTAAAAAAGTACGAGTAGAGTTGTTTATTTTGCTATCAGAGAAGCTGGCAATTTATCGATAAAAGCATTATTCAAATGAAAATTTAACATCATAGCATAGCATACATTTTATTGGAAAAATACTATTAAATTTTAAAATACAGACTATCACTTTTTAAAAATAATATTATCATAGGTAGTAGAAGTTGAAAGTAGCAAGAAAAGTAAGTTAAATTGGTAGGTATGTACTTACCAAGCTTAACTTTTTATACTTAATTTCAATCAATGACCACAAGAGTTACATTTGACTCTTAATTCCAAGTGTTTATCACGAGTTCCCATAACTTTAAGGCCAATACATTACCAATGGAGTCACTATTTATCAATCCACATTGGACTTTATCCTCTAAACTCATCACTTAACATTAGAATATTTAAAACACTGCCGCTTGATTAACACTACGCGACGTAAACAACAAATTGCACAGATGAGTTCCTAACTTTGTACCCTGACGAACTTGATTCAATATCACTCAAAAGAACCGTTCGCTCATAGAAAATTCGTAGCAACATTCGACTCAAAATTTTTTTTTTTTTTACCGTAGATAGGTAAGCGTTTGACCATATTTCACCTGATGGTAAGTGATAATATGGTCTAAGATGTAGCACGATTACCTAGAAGATACCTATTCACTCGCGCTTTGAAAACCCCCAAATTGTAGCCACTAGGGAACACCTCTTCAGGCAACTGATTCCACTGTTTCGCAGTACGAATAAGAAAACAGGATTCAAACCTCTTTGTGCGGACTTTTGGTATTTCTACCATGTACCGGTGTCGATTGAGGGTCTGCCTGGTGGAGTAGTGGAAGAACGGAGATGCTCCAATGGCATTGTACAGTTCCGTGGCGCACTCTCCAAAATGTATCCGATAGAAGACCGATAAGCTTGCTACCTTGCGTCGGTGTTCAAGGCTTTGTAGCCTCTTACCCACAAGCTCGTCGTCGCCAATTAGCCTCTTGGCCCTTCTCTCAATACTCTCTAACGCCTCAAGCTGGTATTTGGCTGAGCCATCCCAAAGATGAGAACAGTACTCCATGCAGGCTCGGACTTGCGCTTGATATAAGTTAAGCAGCTGTCCTGGCGTAAAGTACTGCCTCACTTTAGCCAGAATACCGAGCTTTTTGAGGCAAGTTGAGCTTTGGACTCGATGTACGTGCCAAAGTTGAGGGAAGGGGTGAGAGACATGCTAAGAAGCTCAAGACGGCTAGTAATCGGCACGGACACATTCTGGAAAGTGGGAGTCAGTTGGAATTGACTCCATTTAGCAGATAACATACACACCTGGGTCTTAGCTGCATTGAACGAAACTCGGTTGGCATTTCCCCAGTCGGAGACCGCCTTCAAGGTCTCGTTCATGCGCTCGACCATCGCCTCTCTATGTCTCTGGATGTCCGCCGGCTTGGCACGTGCACTGGAATTGTAAATATCTACAACTGTGCTGTCATCCGCATACCCATAGATGCCAGGTTTTAGCAGGTCGTTTATGTGCAGCAAGAAGAGAGTTGCAGAAAGTACAGACCCCTGAGGGACTCCAGCATTAATCGCCAGTTGGTCAGAAGAGCAGCCATCAATGACCACTCTTAAGGACCTACCCCTCAGGAAATCAGAAATCCAAGTGCATAAGCCAGCGGGAAGTCTATTCGCGGAAAGCTTACCAATAAGGCTATCATGCCAGACCCTGTCGAAGGCCTTTGAGATATCAAGGGATACTGCAAGAGCCTCCCCATGATTCTCAATGGCCTGGCCCAAGATGTAAGTGGCATACGCTAGAAGATCCCCAGTAGACCGATTCCGGCGAAAGCCATATTGTCGGTCGCTGAGGAGGTCGTTCGATTCTAGGTATGCCAAAAGCCTATTGTTCAGTACACGCTCCATAGTCTTGCAGAGTATGGAGGTAACCGAAATTGGCCTGTAGTTAGTAGGGTCGGCACGACTGCCTTTTTTAGGCACGGGCTGCACGTTGGCAAGCTTCCATGACTTTGGTACTATACCAGACGACATGGAAAGGCGAAAGAGGTGCGTAAGTACAGGAGCCAGCTCAGGCGCACAGGTTTTGAGTACTATCGCCGGAATCTCATCTGGTCCACTTGCTTTATTCACGTCTAGATTCCGCAGGGTTTTCAGGACCTCAGTCTGGCGAATGTGTATTTCGGGCATGGAACACCCACAATCCGGCAGACTAGGAGGTGGTACACTGGCGGAATCCAGACGCGAAGCCTCCGCAAATTGAGTAGCGAATAAATCAAAATACAGTAATTTCACTAAAACTAAAAAAATAATTGGTTGTACTTGTACGTTTACTTTTGTCCCGGAACCCGAACGGAGCCGAGAGTAGCTGATGCAGAGTTCCATCCAACTCTGCTGTATTGGCCTACCCGTTGTACTACATATTATATATTATCAGATAAGTACGGATAGCGCGTGGCTGTTACGTTTCGCGCGAACTGCGGATGTCCATGTTTGTATTTCAATTTCTTCAATTGCACCTACCAAACCAAGGCTATGAATATCGATATTTATTTATTTTAGCGTTGAATGGATTGATGCATACACAACACTTTATTTCCATGATTTGTTTGTATCGATTTCACACATCAAATGGAAGAACTTATTCGAATACGAAAAAGTTCGAAAAGTAATACACATTCTAAAAAGAAGGTGGGGTAATTCAGCAAAATTTAGGAGAGCCACGCCTCGGCATGAATAGACCGGATCGACCGGAGTGTTACCACGGCTTCACAGTAAAACCGAAGTGAAGCAGCGTGTGTGCTGTGTTTCTCTGCGTGAAGGAGGTGTGAAAAGGGGATTCAAAGATTGGCAGTACACTGCAACATCAGTTGTGGGTGTCTATGGGTAGCGGCAATCGCTTACCATCAGGTGATCTGTCTGTTCTTCTGTCTCTTATCACATAAAAAATTTAAAATCAATAGCCTCATAAAATAATTTCTAAGTAGTTTCATAAACTTTTATCAATAAAAAAAAACTCAAATCATATTGAGGATATGTAGCTAATGTATGTTAGTCAATAATTTCGATTAATGATGCGGCTTAAATTTTTCCTTGTTACAAAATAATTTTATTCATCAAACAAAGTATGTACGGAACCCATTATTAAATAATAAATTTGATTTTGATTAGCGACATCTGTTTGTGGGCAGCGAAACCGCGTCAGTTCACGCTAAAGGCGGGACTTTATCACAACTGTTCAACTGGTTGCAAGAAATTCCCGCCTTTGCTTGTGTGTGTAAATGTGACGAAAAATCTAAAGATAAAAATTTAAAGAACCAGAAGGGTCATAAAACCCGCGTGTTAAGTATGAACTTACGTTGAGTCAAAGCAGCTTCTCTTACTTTGCGAGTGTAAATGGCGGATTTTTTAATTTGTGTCTTTAGTTCTTTACCTACTTAATAAAACAAGTAGCATTTAAATAAAAAATCCCATCGCATTTTGCTCAAAGAAGTCATTTTAATATTTTTAGATCAATTTTGTGTAGGTATGTTAGCTCTGCACGTATAACAAATGTGACAGTAGCCACTTTTAACAATAATTACGAGTATGATGAATGTTTGACATGAAAAAAAATTACAAAATTAGTCTCAAAAATCACAAAAGTAAATCATTTTATCTAGTACATACATTACGAAGACATTTTTTCTTTTAGTAAATGTCTTAAATTCATCACAATTAGAAAAACAAGAATGGCGGCAGTCGATCGGACAAGCGTTCGTAATAAATTTAACACACTGTTTAATTACTAAAACACTACGGGAGAAGTGGCGTGCATTAGGGGAGACCTATGTCTCTTCCATGTTACATTTTCATTACATGTTAACAAAAAAAAAGTAACATTGTTTGTTTGGTTTTTTTTTTCTGGCACCCTGAATGTGTAGTGTAGTAGGTTAAGTCTTAAGTATAAGTATAGAAAATAAGGGAAAGACTGGGCAGTCGCAATAAACATTTCAAGACAATAACACATCTCTCAATTTACGTTCCCACGTCGCAGCACCATTTACACATGCGAATGCTTGCTATTATAAAACAAAGCTAGCGTGTCACAACTCTACAATTTATGATGTCGCAAAAAAGCAATCAACATGTTACTGGTTCTCAGAGGATCAAAATAATCAGTTAGTAGCATCAACTTTTGTTTCATGTTTAATTGATTATTTGGAGAAGAAATGTTTATCTGCAGAAAAAAAGCCTATTATAATATTTTCCGATGGATGCACAGCTCAAAACAGAAATAACGTAATGGCCAATGCATTGCTTAATTTTAGTATGCTTCACGAAGTCTTGATATACCAGAAATATCTTGAGGTTGGTCATACGCAGATGGAAGTAGATTCTGTCCATGCGTGTATCGAGAGAAAACTAAAAAACAAAGAAATTAAGCTACCAACTGACTATGTTTCTACTACTAGAGAAGCACGTGAAAAGCCATTTCCATATGAAACAATAGAACTTACCTACGACTTTTTCCGTGACTATGCAACACCTTTACGCTATAAGACTATCAGACCTGGACGGGTGAAAAATGATCCAACTGTTACTGACATAAAAGTGATAAGTTATTGTCCTTCGGGAATAATCAAAGTAAAACTCGATTTTTCTGAAGATTTTATTGATTTGCCACAAAGACCAAAACGATTTGATCCCGTAGAATCCTATCCACCTTTATTTATAGCCCGATGTCGAATCACTAAGACCAAATGGTTACATCTGCAAGAGCTTAAATCAGTTATTTCTCAAGATTGTCATCAATTTTATGATAATTTGCCCTATCAAGACTAAAAAACTATGTTCCTATAATTATTAATTAATTAACCAAAGTCTATGTTGATTTTATAATTAGTGATTAAACGAACTTACCTTAAGTGAAGTTCTATCATAATTATACGAACCGCTTCGTCCGAAAATATTATTATAATAGATTTTAAACAACATGTAGTAACGCGTTAGTGTTTACCGCTTTTGCACTGTATTTGAGGGTATTTTTTTTTGTGGGTATCCTTCATATTCATAGACAGTCACGACCCGGCTTCTTCCATCATTCAGTTTAGAGATTTTGCACTGTTTAACTCAAAAGATTTCCTTTGTTTTATGCTTTTTAGGGTTCAATGGGTGGGCTGGGAAAGCATAATAATATTTTCGGACGAAGCGCTTCGTATAATTATGATAGAACTTCACTTAAGGTAAGTTTAATCACTAATTATACTTTGCGCTTTGTCCTCAATATTATTATAATAGATTTTAAACAACATGTAGACTTTGAGAGTCGGAAACAAAGGAAATAATTTTAAATAAAAACTGTTTTTTTATATTTAATTACTCTTTATAATCAATTTGTGTCTCGTAATGTACATAGTATGTATTCTACAGATTATGGAAGTATTATTATTATTAATTATATAATGCTCTAATCAAGCTACATAATGTTATTCATTATCATTCATCAATTATGGATCTTGCAAAAGACAAATTATTTTGTGTAACAATATTTCGTTTATAATGCTTAGCAAAAGTATTAGAAGCCCCGCTCCAACCAGCAGTGTTACGGATTAGATCAACACTTATCCCCATGGATTGGGCACGAGACGTAGCGGCATGTCGTGTGCTGTGTGCTGAGAAAATATGTGTATTTATGCCACACTCTTCTAGTGTGGTTTTTACCCAGCGACTTAAAGTTTGGGCGCCAACTGCCTTGTGGGGCTTACTCACACCTACAAATAGGCACTCTGATTTCCGTAAAGGTGACGTTCTTTCTAAATAACATTTTAACGCCTTGGCCGGACAAATGGATGGTTTGTTATGAAAGTAAGGCAAAAGAAGGACTGGTTGCCTTGTACCCGGTCTAGAAGTTTTTATGAAATCGGGTATTTTTATAATAATATGCTGATTATGAATTTCAATATTATCTGTTTTAATTTTTGAAAAAGTTTGCATTATATGGGCTGTTATAAGGGCAAGTAATGTTAAAGTCTTTTTAGATAATTGATTTAAAGGTAAGTCTTCGTTCGGAAACCATGAGTTCAGATGGTTTAAGACACAGTTGGTATCCCAGGTAAGGTTGTATTTGGGGCGTGGTGGTCTAATCCGGAAAACTCCTTTTAAAAATCTTTGTAGACGGTCATCTTTTGCTATAGCTGGACCTAGTATCAAGGAAAGAGCCGATCTATAAGAATTTATAGTTCCGTATTGAGATCCATTGTTGAATGACTGAGTAAGGAAAGAAATTACAATAGGAACTGATGCTTGATAGTAGTTGACTGAATTAGACTGACAAAACGACCACCACTTTCGCAGGCAAACATCATATTGCTTGACTGAGCTGTCTGACAGAGAAGATACCATGATGTCTAGAGAGGCCTTTGCTAAACTTCTTCTTGTTAACGCCTCCCGGATAACACTCATGCAACCAGGGTAAGGGAGGAGTGTATTCGACGGGAGCTGGAATGAGATAACAAGGCGTTATCATTGGGTGGGAACGTGATAGTTCTTGACTCAGGGAGGCTCATAAATAGTGGATACCATGCTTGCGTGTGCCATAAGGGCACAATCATGATTCCACGGGCTTGATCAGTAATAATTTTCTTCAGTGTTTTGATAATCATTGAAACAGGTGGAAAAGCATAAAAGTAATTATTGGACCAACATATTGTAAATGCATTGACGGCCATGGCATCAGGATCCCTATGCCAAGATACGTAATTTGTGCATTTGTTATTTAGACGGCTAGCAAACAAATCAATATATGGTACACCGAATTCGTGCGTTAAGTGTTGGAAAGCCCAGTCTGCCAACGACCACTCAATATCCGGATGTATTTTTCGAGATTCTGCATCTGCCACTGTGTTGTCGCAAGATCGAATGTATTCCGCAAAAATGAAAAGTTTTCGGGCCTCGCACCATTGCCAGATTTCTTTAGTTACTTTTGTGAGGTGTGGAAATTGGATTCCACCCATTCGATTTATATAAGATATGGCGGTAGTATTATCTATGCGCAAAAGAACCTGGCAATGATGTAAATCCTTTGCAAAGACTTTTAGGGCAATGAATACAGCTAACAATTCAAGGTAGTTTATGTGATATGTTAACTCATTTTCTGACCATTTACCACTTGCCGTATTATTATTGCAAGCGGCACCCCACCTTGTTGTTGAGGCGTCAGAGTAAATTTCGATGGTATAATTATCAACTCTAATCTGATGAACAGAGTGACATATGCTGTTGAGCCACCAATGAATGTCTGGTAAGACTGAGTTAGGAATATTCATAAGTCTGTCATAATCATTATGAGCTTTCAAATTTAAATATTTGTAACGTTCCAATTCCTTGGTGTAAAGCCACCCGTATTCGATGGCTGGGCAAGCAGAGACAAGTAACCCAACCAGTTGGCCGTATTTTCTAATTTTGCATCGTTTGATTTCTGTAAAGTCTTTCAACTCAGAGTAAATACGCTGGCGTTTTTCGTTTGGCAAACTGAGAGTCATATGAGAGGAATCTATAACTACTCCTAAGAATTTGCAACATTGCGAGGGTACTAGGACACTTTTTTCTGTGTTCACAATAAAGCCTAGTGAAGTAAGCAGATCCTTAGTGTTTTTAATATTTTGCAGGCACGTTCGGTACGTATTTCCGAGTAATAACCAATCATCTAAGTACAGAGTTGATAGAAGTCCCCTAGATCGTAGATACTTGGCAACAGGTTTCATTATTTTTGTGAAGATGTAAGGTGCCGTACTCAGACCGAAAGGCAGGACATTAAACTGGTACATTTTTTCATTATAAACAAAACGAAGGTACTTTTTTGACTCATCATGCATTTTTATCAAAAAATAGGCATCCTTGAGGTCAAGGGTGGCCATAAAACAATTCTTGGATGTTAGTTTAATAGCGGTACGGAGATCTTCAAGTTTAAAGTGGTTAGGGGTTATAAACTTATTTAAACTTTTAAGATTTAAAATAAATCTCATATTACCGTTAGATTTAGGAGTAAGGAAAAAGCTTGATAAATACTGGTTTTTACTTGGCTTACATTCGGAAATAGCACCTACTTGTAATAGATTATCTAAAGCTACAATAAGCTGCTTGTGTTCTGATGCTGTATATTTACGAGGAAGCGGGACTTTATCCTAGAATACTGGAGCTGAAAACTGTATTTTGTATCCTGTGATCCATGATAGAACCGTAGGATTATCTGTAATTTTAGCCCATTCGTGGTAAAATAGTGACAAACGGCCGGCGTACTTAACTGTGTTTAGAAGCGTCGGCGACCCGTTGGACGTGGTTGGGGCGGAGGCGGTGGCGGCGGCGGAAGAGGAGGTAGTGGCGGCGTCGGCCACGCTGTCTTGTAGTAGCTGTATGCTTGTTGCGGTGGAGGGGCTGGGGCTCGCTGGGCTGCAGGGCCACGACTCCTCAATGTTGCAGCCGGTTGCCTGCGTGCCGGTGCTGGAGCTCTCCGGTTTTTTGGAGCCGCCGAGTTGTCTTTCCTTGGTTGAATTTTATCATCGGCCTTAAGTTCAACACCAGATTTCTTTACGGCCTTAGCCGATTTAAGTGTTTCGGCTTAATTTTCACCGAACAAACAGGTGTCAATTTTTGTAGTTGTTAAATGATCTTTCATTTCCTTTTTTAGAGAAGACAAAATATAATGACTCCTCGTAGCATAATCATTATGTTGGCTATGACATAACAAACGAATTGCGTCCATGAGCTTCTGTAGGAGGTCGTTATCTCTCTCTTTTGAATTTAATTGCGATGTGATGATATCACCTAAGCATGACACAGCTGATGCCCTTTGAATTTGTTTAGCTTCGATGCCTTTATCTCGCTTAATAGAAACATCAAAAAGCGCTGCTTTTATTTCTGGGTTAATCTTAGGAGCCCCTATATGAATACAATTAGCTGGTAAGGGATATTTCGCTATGAGAACCTTTCTTGTTTCTTTATTAAGGCCCTCTTGGACGAGGTGTTGTAAGCGGAATGCGACCTCAGACCGAATATCCTTGCCGTATTTTATTTGGGATGATGGATTTTCACCTAAAATCTCCATTACCTCAGTATCTAATTCAAGGGATTCTTCAGGTACTGGGTTTACTGCAGGTGAATCCAAGATATTTTGGTCAGTATCATTCATTGAACTGAAGGCTGGTAAGTTATGTAAGGCAGCTGAAGTTTCGGCTAAAGGCAGTTCATTGCTGGAAAGATCAGCTGGTGGAGCATTTTCAGGGGGCTCTGTTAGCCAGTCTTCTGAGTCCAGAAGCGAACCAGAGGTCCCTAAAATTAAATTATCAGTGATGATAAAGATTGTCAATTGGAGAAATAACATCAACTTCGGATTCGCTCTTAATAATACTGAATAAAAATTATTTACTTTATTTAAAATAACTATGCAGTCCACTGTGTTCAGTAGAACTAGTTAGAAGTAAGTTCAATATATGGTATTAATAAAAAATGTATTTATTTTATTTTTCTTTCGTATTTTACGTTCTAGTTTTTTGACTTTCCGCATCAAATGTTCCATTTCATTTTCTAGATCACTAGAACGCTTTTTTTTGGCATTATTTCGCGTACAACCTGAGCGGATAAAGAATGGGATCAGAAATGGCGGCGCATCTATTCACTTCTCGCTCGCACACTATTTGCGTCTATATTCGCACTCGTGGGGTGCGAGTATAGACGCAAATAGTGTGCGAGCGAGAAGTGAATAGATGCGCCGCCATTTCTGATCCCATTCTTTATCCGCACAGGTAGTAATGATGGAAGAAGCCGGGTCGTGACTGTCTATGAATATGAAGGATACCCACAAAAAAAATACCCTCAAATACAGTGCAAAAGCGGTAAACACTAACGCGTTACTACATGTTGTTTAAAATCTATTATAATAATATTGAGGACGAAGCGCAAAGTATAATGTTTATTTTTGTTATCTTTTATACTTTTACTACTTGATAGTAAAACTCATCCTTTCTTCATTATTTAAATGGTTAATTAAAACTTAGGACCTTTTGAACAAAGTAAAATGTCCTAACTTGGCACTTCAGGAGTCCTTACTCGATTATATAAAGAAAATTATTCAGACAGAATTATTTTTAGTTCATTTTCTAATAAATAAACATATTTAAAGTCAACTGTTTTTTTATTTAATAAAAATTTATGCAAAGGACATTTTTTTTTGTATGGAGCTTGGTACTAAATTCAAAAGGTTACGAAATGGACAAGTATGCACACTAAATTGAAAATTAAATTATTCCCATCCTTTTTTGGTCATTGTATGAATTAAGAGATCTCCATTTCCTTTATATTATTTAAAAACCATAAATTAATTTAACCATTATATGGCAACATAATATAAAGATTCGGATAGTTCGTTTATGGTTTAAAAAAAATGCGTTTGTCTATGGTTTTTTGACATTTTAGGCTTTTTGAAGGCTTAAAAGACTTTATCCAAGTCTAAAAAAATTGCTTGTTTTGTTTGTCACTAATATTTTTTTGATACTGACGTTTCAATTCACACGCAGACGTTCACAGACCAAGAAAAAACTGAAGACGTTTCCTAACCGCGCTTTGATTCGCCGGGTAGGGCTAAAACATGCCGCATGGGCTGATGCAATTCAAAGGTTTTAAATTAGTGTCTAGTGGTTTTTAATGTTCAAATTTGGTGTTTATTTGTGCAGTGAAGTGCCACAAAGTGATCCTAATAATAGGAATCCTTGAATTGTATCGTTTTAACACTACTATTGTGTGTCGAGTGAGTTGTCTCGTGACAACTTGCTTGGACCAAATAGAGTCTTAAAACCTGCGATTGCTTTTAGAGTGATATCCGCTGAATCCGTAGGTCGATAAAACGTAAAACACCGGCGTTTTATTAAGTGACTGTGACTTTGACTGACTTCGACTGTTGACTACCTACTTATTCTCAATAAGTTACTTGACATTGGCGAATTATCTTCGGGTAGAGCCATAGTAATAAAAAAAAAAAACCGCGCTTTCGTTGTGTTGTGTTTGTGATCCGTTGCGTTTATATTATCCTGTTTTGAGTTTTTTCTACGACTAACGCTTCTCCCCCGGACTGGAACTTTGCCCACCGTGCAGTGTTTTGTGACTCCTAATTTTTGCCTTGTGATTGAGACCCTGCTCAATTGTTTTTGTTCGATGGTGAGTATTATTTATTTATTTATTTCAGGAAGATATACAGCTCAAAGACAGTACGATACAGTAAAAATATGATACTTATAGCCAATTAGAAACCTCCACAGCTATGTAACAGATTACTTATTAATAAAAAAAAGAAGAAAAATTATACAACTATAAAACTAAAAACGATGCCTACCTAACTATCATCGCTTGCTCTTATGCTAATCTGATTAATAATATTGTATTGGTTACCATATTATTAATTTATTTGGTTAGACTCGTACACACATTTCCTCGGAACTGTTCCTTAACTAAACTGTATCCTCTTAGAAGATTTGTACAAACCTCGTACATTTTTATTGTGTGCAAGCCATGACAAATAAAATTATAAACTGTACCAAAGACACTCTTGTAATTTTCAGATTCCGCTAAGATGTTGTGTTTCAACTGCAACATGGCTCTAAGAGCTAATCGACCATCTTTTGTCATTTTAGACATGAGCCCGGATATTGTTTCTATTCTTGAAGCATGGAATGAGCGAGAGGTAATCATTACACTTTTCCATTTTTTAATTTGTTTCTTGCCTCTGGAAGGAAGGCTAGTTAGGTTTATGATTAATTTAATGCGTCAGGCAGCAGACTGATGGTAAACGATTGCCACGTCCCATGGAAACCTGCAACACCTTTTACTGGCTTAGTATTTTATTTTTAAGCAATGACCATTTTTCTGCATGGTTGAGTTGCATGTTGCTATATAATAATAATAATATTTAGCCTTTTATTCAGAGATAAGAGTTAAGATACATATTAATTTACATTACATTACATCTCTTAACAGTGTGTGCATCTCGGCAAAGGCCTCCTCCAGAGGTTTCCGTATTGCATGTTGTTATATTACAAATTGTGTATAGTTACAAACATATTGTTTTAGGTTTCAAGTGAAGATAAGTTGTGTCAAGAATGCTTTGATTTGGTACTCGTTGAAATGAGTAATATTGATGAACAACAGATGCCATCAGAACAGCAACTATAACACTCTTCTATATGTTTGTGCTGTGGACGATCTTTGTCACGCAGAACTGGGAGAATCTCTCATCCTTTGTCTGAAGGAAGTGGAGAGAGGGCTTATGTAGCAGAGAATATATTTCCTCGTGTGGTATGTACAACATAATTTTTTCGGCGGTAGATCTTAAAAATAACAACAACTGTGCTCCCAGTTAAAATCTTAATTTAATTATTTTTCCACATCAAATTGAAGTTAAATTATAAATAAATCACTAAAAATTGAGTATTTTACAAGTGTGATTGGAGGCTGCCCTATCCTATGAAGATAGTGTACTGAGGACCACCTACCTGCTGGCTACTGTTCACTTCACTGACTATAGAAACACATTCTACACCACAAACACTGTTCAGTTTTACAATTAAACATGGAAAGTACACCCAAACGCAGTCTTGAAGAGATCGCTGAAGCTTTAGAGTCCAGCCTGATGAAGCGGATGGATGAATTTGAGGCCCAAGTCAATCCGGCTTCCGGCCTTTAAAGGACATGACCCAGCTTGCTGCAGAGTTTTCGGCTTTCAAGACCATAGTTTGGAACGTGATTAAGCTCTTTCGACAGCAAATAACTGAAGTCTCCAAATCAATTGATGTGGCCGAGATGCGGCATAGAAAAAAAATCCTATTGCTGAATGGTGTCCCCGAGTCTTCTGGAGAAGATATCAGACTGACTGTTGCTGACATTATGGCTGGCAAACTGGGGATGCGGGACTTCTCTCAATCATGAATGAAGTCCTGCCATCGACTGGGCAGCTATAGGGATGGTCATAATCGGTCAGTACTGATAAAATTTACGGATCAAACGGTCAAGGATGCTGTGTGGAAGAGCAAATCCCAGCTCAAGGGTACGTCGTTCGTGGTTCGTGGTAGTGAGTTCCTAACACGCACTCGCCAAACTCTTTTCGTCACGGCGCGTACACACTTCGGAATGCGCAATGTTTGGACACTCGACGGAAACATCTCCTTAAAACTACCCAACGGGACCCGCCAGAGGATTCAATCCAAGGCGGAGCTTGAAGACCTGCTCATCGCTTTCGGCAAGACTCCCGCGGCCGCTATGAACCACCCTGGCAGTATTGGCGGCAGTAGAAACATCGGAGAAACATCACTCAGCGTCCCGAAAGTTACACCATCGGCGCCCAAAGTTAAATGATCCACCCGCAAGTAACTCATATTTTTAACGTCGTTTCTTATGATTGTTTTATTTGAGTTTCTGATACACCCGAAATTGTTTTTGTAACTTTTAATCCGACTACACGTAACTTTTATTTTTATTTACCAATGTCAATGTTATTGTCAAAGTCAACGCATTTTTTTTTTCTTTCTGTTCACGGCCCGGACTTAACCGATTGATCCCTCGTCGATTGATAGTGTGTCAGGGATTTTATTGGACCCCATTTTTTTTTATGTGTTTCGTTTATTATTCCGTTTTTTTTTCGGCTAACTAGCCGGCGGGAGGTGCATAAATATTGTACTTTCCCCTATACCAACTATTCTATAAAATATATCGTTTCGTTCTCTCAATGATTCTGTTATTTCCCAGACCGACACTCTTCGCGACCGAATAAAACCACAATTTCCTGACAGCAAGAATCTTAATGTATGTCACATAAATGCCCAAAGCATTCCCTCACACCACACTGAGCTTTTAGACGCATTTTCCGACAGCAACGTCCACGCGATCCTGGTTTCCGAATCCTGGCTCAAATCCAGTCTCTCCTCCACCAGCTACAGCCTGCCCCCACCACCCTTACCTGTTCGATCATTCCGGATGAGGACGTAACCGGTCCTTATCCGGAATGATCGAACAGGTAAGGGTGGTGGGGGTGTTGCAATATATCTGCGGAGTGATATTGGTTATGACATCCTGGATTCGTCGCCTCCTCTCTATTCGCACTCCATGGATTCCTGCTGTTAAACATAAAAAACCGGCCAAGTGCGAGTCGGGCTCGCGCACAAAGGGTTCCGTAGCAGCAAATATACATTATAAAGATATATTATATATGATATATATGATATATTATATCATCGCGGATTTTTAAAGGTGTACAATACTGTAGTATATTTTTTGATCTATCTTATAAGGTTCAGCCATCGTTTTCAGTGTAAGCACAATAACTTAACCAAAATTACAGTTAAATCAACCTATCTCAAAAACTATAAGAGATACTTTGATCAAACCAAAAATCGTTGAAAGAGTTAATTAGCATGCATCACCTCTATTTTTTTTAGAATTTTATACCCCGTAGTTATAAAAATAGAGGGGGGGGGACATACTTTTTACGACTTTGAGAGCTGATATCTCAAAAACCGTTCACTTTAAGAAAAATGTTTTTTAGAAAACTTTATATCATTTTAAAAGACCTTTCCATTGATACCCCACACGGGTATGTACATCGAAAAAAAAAATTTCATCCCTCAGTTACATATATGGGGGGCCCCACCCCCAATTCTTTTTTTTACTATTTAGTGTCATATTTTTGTAGCGGTTCATACAACACATATTCACATCAAATTTCATCACTGTAGTACTTATAGTTTCCGAGTAAATCGGCTGTGACAGACGGACAGACGGACAGACGGACATGACGAAACTATAAGGGTTCCGTTTTTGCCATTTTGGCTACGGAACCCTAAAAAAATGAAGGGTACTAAGGCAATTCTGGGTGTCGTGTACTGCCCCACAGCTATAGATTTCGTTCTGAATTTAGAGTCCGTCCTGGAAGCTCACTCCACTGAATATGATCATGTAATTATTTTAGGTGATTTCTGTAATATATTATATTGTCAGACAGATGGAGGGTAGTCAGAGGCCATTGTCAATAATTTTATTATAGGGTACTTTCTTCTGGAATAAATATCGTAAGCCGACAGACGTCTTTTCTTTGGCTCCTGTAGATACCGAGACTGGGTGTTGTGGGATCTCCAAATATCATATTGGCGACGACTACAATAAAGAACAGCGCGTGTTATTATTGCGTTACGCACAAGCATTGTTTGTTCGGGCGGGAAATCACATAAAAAAAATGTCGACGGGCAAGCTGCAGGCATTCGACCTTGACAAGGATAGTTAGAGTCTGTACATCGAGCGTTTGGAACAATATTTCATTGTGAACGATATTAAACCGGCTATGCAGGTACCTGCGTTAATAACATTAGTGGGAAGTGATACTTACGAATTAATGGTGAACTTGTGCACGCCTGATAAACCCGCAAAAAAATCATTCAACGAATTGGTAAAATTAATGTCAAGTTACCTCCAACCAAAACCCAGTGAACTAGCAGAGCGGTTTAAATTTAGACAATGCCTACAAACGGAAAATGAGACAGTGGCAGAATACGCAGCGAGATTAAAAAAAAATGTCCAAAAACTGCGGATTCGAAGAAACAAGTTTAAAGGAGAATTTACGGGACCAGTTGGTGTGCGGCTTACGAAGTGATTACGTAAGACAGAGATTATTCACGGAGGTTAAAATAACGTTCGACACAGCGTTCAGTATCGCATCTAATATGGAAACCGCCGAGGCAGATGCATCGGTTATGGAGAATTGGAGCAGAAACAGAAGCAATCATGCTTGTGGGTAGGCGCAAACCTGTACAGACGTGTTATAGATACTAGCTTTTTTGGAAATAATTTAAAAATATCAAACAACAATTTATTTGTAAATGTGCTAAAATATTAATGTGCAGTACCTGCTAGCTTATCCTTAATAAGAAACACAACACAAAATCACTTTATTTAAAGATTACGAGCACAGTGAAATAGCAACCAGGATGGAGTCACTTAACAACACAATCGGCGACATGAAGAAGATGTTTTCATCCCAGTTGGCTGAATTCCAAAGGAGCTTAGAGAAAGCTTCCCCTTCTCCGACGGTTACAACCCTAGCTGCTGAGTTCGCCAGTTTCAAGAAGTTTGTAGCCACATCGTTATTGCATCTACAGCAGCAGGCAGACTTCTTAGCACGAGAGTGCGATAGGCTGGAGATGCACGGGCGGCGGAAGTTTCTGCTGGTCCACGGTGTTACAGAAGTGAAAGGCGAGGAGGCACGGGCAACTGTGCTAAGGGTTGCATCGGAACGACTCAGAGTAAACCTTTCCCCTGACAGTATAAGTCGTTGTCATCATCTGGGGCGGGCCGCAGGTAACAAACCAAGGCCAATCCTGGTGAAGTTTTCCCACACAGCAGACCGTGACAAAATCTGGTTCTCCAAGACAGCACTTAAGGGCTCCGGCATAACCATTTCGGAGTTCCTAACTAGAACACGCCACGAAGTGTTCATGGATGCGCGAAAGCGTGTAGGAGTAACCAAATGCTGGACCAGGAACGGCGTTATAGTGGTAGCGGCGGCGGACGGCAAGCACCACCGTGTCTCAACCATGAGCGAGCTCGACAAGGTTGTCCAGCAGACGCAAGCTGCACGCGCCTCAACCCCAACGACATCAAGTGGCAGAGGGAACCAGGACGTTGCGGCGGCTAGGTCCAAGCGGCCAAAGAAGTAATTATTATGTTGCTCAGTTTACTGTCTGTGTCCACTTCAATAATTCGTTGATTTTCTTTGTGTCTGTACCCGCTTGTTTCGTAACTTATTTGTTTCTTTTGTAATCGTATTTGTCTGTATTTTAAAATATTTTGTTTAAATTCCACCCACTTAAAATGTTTGTTTACAAGTTAGGTTGGGTTGACTGGCAGGTGATATTGACACTGACAGTGACAGTTCACAAGTTGCGTTTCGTTGCTGCTTCGCTCAAAAACTTGACTTGAGCTTGAAATATTTAATTTAGTGAATCTGTTTTGATTTTCTTTTTTTTTATGTTTTGTGTTTAATTTTTTTTTTGTTTGGTTTATGTTCTAAATGCAGCTGGTGGGTAAAAGTGCACTGATAATAGTGTAATATTTCATAAGTACCTACTTATTTTTATTTTTATAATAACTATTTATTTATTTTTTATTAGGTATATATATTATATTTATTTATTGTATATTAATTTATAAAATGGATCATAGTAGTGACTGCGACGAAAATGACCATTTTGTCTCCCTTTCCTCTTCCTCCACCAACGATAGTTTCCATTCCACTATACTTCCCCTGCCTGATGTGCTTGATACCACTTTCTCCAATGTCCCAAAGAACCTTAACCTTGTCCATATCAATGCACAGAGTATCCCTGCCCATTATCCTGATATGCTGGCGTCCTTTGACAACAGGAACATTCACGCTGTTCTTGTGTCGGAGACCTGGTTAAATCCTTGCCTTCCCTCCACTTCCTACTCTCTTCCAGGTTTTCAGCTGGTGCGGAACGATCGCATTGTCAGATCCGGAGGTGGTGTTGCTATTTACATCCGGGCTCACATTCCTTTCACCATAGTTGATATTTCTCCACCTACTTCCTCTTCAGACGTAGCCCAATATCTATTTCTAGAACTAACTCTCTTCCATACAAAACTTCTTCTCGGCGTCTTCTACAGTCCTTCTTTAAGGGTAGATTATTTCTCTACGCTTGAAAAGCTGCTTGAGGATCTGACTCCCTTATACAGTCATACCATACTGATGGGAGATTTCAACACCTGTCTTCTCAAACAGGATTCCCGGTCCACTCGCCTTAGATCCGTCATTGACTCGTGCAATCTACATCTTCTCCCCCTTAACGCTACGCATTTCTTTCCAAACTGTGCCCCATCTCTCCTCGACCTCATGATTGTCTCTTCCGCTGACCATGTGGCTCAGCACGGCCAATGCCACGCAGATGCTTTCTCTTATCATGACCTTCTCTTTCTGTCGTATAAAATCCGACCTCCAAAATCTAAGGCGAAAATTCTCCTTCAACGCAATTTTGGTGGCATGAACATTGAAGATCTTAAACACGACGCTATTCATATTGACTGGTCCGTGGTTGCTGATGCTGAAAGTGTGGATGACAAAATCACCCTCTTTAACTCACTCCTCTTACAACTGTATGATAAGCACGCTCCTGTTCGACCAGTCAAGATGAAGCACGCACCTGCACCCTGGCTGACTGAGGACCTAAAATCACACATCGATAAGAAAAACGCTGCTAAGACAAAGTATAAAATGGACCCGTCCGAAAAAAACCGCGACAAATATAAATTACTTCGGAATCGCTGCAATATGTTGTGTAGAGACGCTCAACGACGCCATATTCACAAATCCGTGGAAAACGGTGACCCTGTTAAAGTCTGGAAATTCCTTAAGTCACTTGGAATTGGAAGAACTCGTCATAACTTCTCTACTAAAAATATTGACATCGAATCTTTAAATAAGCATTTCTCAACGTCTTCGTCCATCGGTGACGCAACAAAAGCAAATACTTTACATCAGCTTTCTAGTCTTCCAATCCATAACAATTCTAGTCTCATTTTTAGTCAAGTAACCGGTTGTGATGTTAAGAAGAACATACTCTCCATCGCTTCCAACGCCATCGGTAGTGATGGCGTCAGCCGTAATATGATCATTCCTCTCCTTGACTTCCTTACTCCTATTATTACTCACATCCTCAACCACTCTTTATCCACGAATACCTTTCCCGCTGCCTGGAAGGACGCACAGGTTACTCCCCTCCCTAAAAAGTCGAATCCCTCCGCATATTCTGATTATCGACCTATATCCATCCTGCCTTTCCTTTCCAAAGTCCTGGAGCGGGTCGTACATCAGCAGCTCACCACTTTCTTGTCCGATAACCAACTTTTAAATCCATTCCAATCCGGTTTCCGTCCAGGTCATAGCACGGCCACAGCTTTAGTCAAAATCACCGACGACATCAGACAGGGCATGGATAATAAGCATCTTACCGTCTTAGCGCTACTTGATTTCAGTAACGCCTTCAACACAGTAGATTTTGACATCTTGCTTGGTTTGCTTCATTCTCTTAACATATCTCCAACGGTTACTGACTGGTTTCGTAGTTACTTGTATGGCCGCCGGCAGCGCATTTGCGCAGAAGACTCTGTCTCCTCATGGTGTGATATCCGTGCTGGCGTGCCGCAAGGTGGCGTTCTGTCTCCTCTCCTTTTTGCTATTTTCATCAATTCAATTACCCATCACCTTTCTTCTTCTTATCACTTATATGCAGACGATCTCCAAATTTATAGTCAGGGTAGCCTTGATAACCTTTCCAGCACTATACAAATGATTAACTCTGACCTAAGCCAGATTTCAACCTGGAGTCGGTCGTTTGGTCTCATGGTTAACCCTGACAAAACGCAGGTTATCACTGTTGGAAGTGCTAGGCTAATTCCCAGGATCAACTGGAGTGCCTTGCCACCTATAATTTTTGACGGTGTCCAAATTCCCTTCAGTAAGACTGTTAAAAACTTAGGTATACACATCGATAGCACATTATCCTGGACAACACAGGTTACCCAGGTTAGTAAAAAAATGTTCGCTGCAGCTGGAGCTCTTAATCGACTACGTAACTTTATACCCATACCCACCAAAATTGCACTTGTACAAGCTCTTCTTTTTCCCATTCTTGATTACGCAGATTGCTGTTACTCGGACCTAAATGAAAACCTTCTCAATAAGCTCGAACGTCTCCAAAATTTTTGCATCCGGATCATTTACGGTCTGCGTAAATATGACCACGTCTCCGAGTATCGATCTCGACTCCAATGGCTGCCTATACGTC
This sequence comes from Marasmia exigua, assembly GCA_019059595.1. Lineage (NCBI taxonomy): Eukaryota > Metazoa > Arthropoda > Insecta > Lepidoptera > Crambidae > Marasmia > Marasmia exigua. The sequence continues at coordinate 7,451,597 of CM032493.1, read as the reverse complement.
TCCGTCGTGACTCCCACATTCTCTCCCTTTTATATACAATACTATTTAGCCCAAAATCACCACCCTACCTTCGGCAGCGCTTCCAGTTTTTGCAGCCCATCCAGGGCCATATGCGGTCGCCAAACATCTTCGCCTGAAGACTCCCCCTCACTCCTCTCATTTCTATACCCAGTCCTTTACCGTCCAGTCCATCCGTTTGTGGAACTCCTTACCCCTATCCATAAGACAGTCTCAATCATTGCCTATTTTTAAAGCCCGAGTCAAAACTCACTTTTTGCAACTTCAACACCCTCTTCTTCACTCTTCCTCATCCCATTAACTTTTTTACAATCGTCCTGTTATCGGCAGCCTGTAGTCGATGGTCCATCTTAGATCCATTTGATTATCATATTATTATTATTTTTCTCTTTTTCTGATATCAATCTCACAACATTATGTGTATGTATTTGAGCATAACTTATTTATTAGTTTATAATACTGTATTTTATTTATGTATTAGGGTTATAAGTTATATTTTAACATTTACAGTTTCTTTTTTTTTTTTTCCTTATTGAATATTGCACCCCCTACCCCTTCTCTACTATCAAATGTCCTTTACCCGAAGGTTGTCTGGTAGAAATCGCTTTCAGCGATAAGACCGCCGAAATTGTACACAAAATTTCTGTAATGCCTAGTACTTAAGTTGTGTATTTTGTGCAATAAAGTATATCTATCTATCTATCTATCATGGTTCGACAGCGGAGGCGCGCGTGCTCACAGCGACGGTGGCCAGGCGGGGGTGGGGCAACACTCCGCGGCATCGCGACATTTCCAACGGTCGGGACCGAGCTGGTGTGGGAGGCCGGGGCTTCGGCAGCGCCAGGCGCGCGTGGCGTCATCAGAGCGGAGAGGCAAATGAAGGGCCTAGCGCAACCAGAACGGCGCAGGAAGTGGGTTGTGGTGTATGTGGTGGTGGACATAACACTATAGGTTGTAAGTTTAAGCAGTACGTGTGTCGAGTGTGCAACCAGGAGGGCCACTTGAAGAAGGTGTATCCAAAACTAAGGGGCAAACATTCAACGGGCACCCATCTTATAGAGGAGCGTGCTACGCAGAATACATACTATGATACTATCGAGGAGGACAATAGTGACGAGGTAAATAATTATTCATTACAATGTCAAGGTTTTTCTAAATTTAAACCATATAAGATCGATGTTTGTATTGAAAATAAGGATATGTCAATGGAAATAGATACAGGTAGTGCAATATCCTGTATAAGCTTAGATTGTTATCAGAAATACTTTTATAATTGCACTTTAAAAGACAGTAACTTAATCTTACGTTATTATACTGGAGAAACTGTAAAACCAATTGGTAAATTTACGCCTGTAGTTACATATGGTTATAAAAGTGAGATTTTAGATTTATATGTGGTTAAGTTAGGGAAAACTAGTCTTTTGGGCAGACAATGGTTGTCAGAACTACAAATCAATGTACTGGTTTCTTCGGTCCATAAAATTAAGGACGAGAATGTTGAGTTAAATTTTAAGGAATTCAGTTCCAGATACTGTGAGGTGTTCGCTGACGGGCTCGGGCGGTTCTCTGGTGGGACGGTCGGATTCCACCTGCGGCCGGATGCGCGGCCGGTGTTCCTGCGCGCGCGCCCCCTGGCGTACGCGCTGCGCGAGCCGGTGGAGCGCGCGCTCGACGCGCTGGTGAAGGACGGGGTGATCTCGCCGGTGAGCACTTCAGACTGGGCTACGCCAATCGTGCCAGTGATGAAGAAGGATGGCACTATTCGGGTATGTGAAGATTTTAAAATAACATTGAATAAATGTTTGGAAGTAGACCGTTTCCCGTTACCGAGGGTGGAGGATTTACTAGCTAAATTACATGGGGGAGTGAAGTATAATCTGGGCATCTTTAAGGCAAGAGTGAACAGGCATCTTTTAGGCAAACGCGTATCATCCTAGACCTCATCGTCGCTTTCCATCAGGTGCGATTGTGGTCAAGCGTTGGCTTATTGACCAAAAAAAAAAAAAAAAAAGTTCACCAAAATCGATTTGTCCCAAGCTTACGCTCAGTTTGAACTTGATGAATCTCGAAAATATACCGTAATTAATACTCATAAGGGATTATTTAGATACAACCGTTTAATATATGGGTTAGCCTCGAGTCCAGGTATATTTCAAAGGAAATTAGAGGAACTTTTTGCAGATATGCCTCGAGTAGGAATATTCTTAGATGATTTAATTATAACAGGCCCGGATAATGCGTGTCACTTACAAACACTTCACGAGGTTTTCAAACGATTAGATAAATACGGTTTAAAAATTAGGAAAGATAAATGTCATTTTTTTGCTGATTCGGTGACGTAATTGGGATTCGTTATTAGTAAACAAGGGGTACATACATGCCCGGAGAAATTGGAAGCTATAAAAAAGGTTAAAACACCTAACAATATTTCAGAGTTACGGTCATTTCTAGGAATGGTTATGTATTATGCGAGATTTATTCCTAACATAAGTTCGTTATTATCACCATTATATACACTGCTTAAAAAGGGGGTAAAATACGAATGGAATGACCAGTGTAACTTGGCATTCGAAGCAGTTAAAAAAATGTTGATGTCAAGTGAGATATTAGCGCACTACTCGCCGGAGCTGCCGCTGGTGCTCACGACGGACGCGAGCGGCGCGGGCGTTGGCGCCGTCATCTCGCACCTCACGGAGAAGGGGGAGAGGCCGATCGCGTACGCGTCACGAGTTCTAAATGCAGCAGAAAAAGGTTATTCACTAATTGAGCGAGAGGCTTTAGCCATTATTTATGGAGTTAGAAAATTTCATCAATACCTATATGGTAGGAAGTTTATTCTAAGGACGGATCATAAACCATTAGTGTCGATTTTTGGTAATAAATCAGGAATACCTATTATGGCAGCCAGTAGAATGCAAAGATGGGCGGTCATGCTGGCTGGTTATAGTTATGATATAGAATATGTACGAAGCGAGAAAAATGCGGCAGACGCCCTGTCACGTTTGCCGATCGGTGAAGGAAAACCGGAATCAGGTGATTTTGCCTACTTAAGCTTTATACAAAAGTATTTACCGGTAACGAGGAAAACAGTTGTAGACAATATTACTAAAGACGATATTTTAAAAAAAGTTTTTTGGTACATACAAAATGGCTGGCCTAACAAATGCGAGGATGACAATTTAAAACCGTTCTGGATCAGACGGAATGAATTGTATTTGGACTTAGATTGCATAATATGGGGATACAGATTAGTTATCCCAACCACATTAAGTAAAACGCTACTTAATGAATTGCATGTAGGTCATTTAGGTATCATTAAAATGAAAAGTATAGCACGCAGTTGGTTGTGGTGGCCAGGAATCGACGCAGATATTGAAGCCACCTGTCGGCGCTGCGGCACGTGCGCCGCGGAGGTGCCCGCGCCGCCGCGCGCGTCCCCGCAGCACTGGGCGTATCATGCGACCCCTTGGACCAGATTACATGTAGATTTTTTGTCAATAGATAGCAAAACGTTCCTAGTATTTATAGATTCGACTAGCAAATGGTTAGAAGTGTTTCAAATGCATAGGACTACTGCAACCTCAGCAATTAAAGTGTTACTACAAATGGACACCGATAGCCTAAACGTTTTGACATGTAACGTCAATACCCTTCTCAATGATGGACGTCTTATCAAACTGGAAAATGCACTTCAATATGTTAATTGGGATGTAATAGTAGTAATGTCCGAGGTGCGAAGAGAAGGCGAACATACCGAAGAAAGGAACGGGAACGTATTTTATCACATTGGAAAAACTAGTGGACAATATGGAGTGGGTTTCATGGTCTCCAAAAAGTGGAAGAATAACATCATAGAGTTCACGGGATATTCAGAGAGGATAGCTACGTATGTCACCACCATATCATGCCGACTAAAAGAACACATAAAAGCGGTCAAAAACAATGACAAGCAGAAATCAGCAATTGCAGAACATTTGTTGGAATCGGGTCCAAATCACTGGATTGAGTTTTATAACCCTCAGATAATTTCGACAGAACGCCACTACATACCGAGACTGGTCAGGGAAGCGATTGCAATCCGGAAATTCAAAAATTTCAATCGTGAGGATGGGTTTAAATTGTCAAATGTCTGGAATCCAGTGATTTGTAAGTGTAGGAACCGTAAAACTAAACAAAGTGTCGTTTCGCGGGCAGATACTGTGAGTGTTGTGTGTCGAGAACAGGTGCGAATAAATAGTGAGTTAGGAAACAGTGGTACCGGAGGTGAACGCAGTAAAAGACTAAGAAGGAGGGTAGACCGATATGTCTGCCAATAACATCTTACCCGCAGAATCTTCAGTTACTCCGTGACCATGGCGCTTGCAACAGCGCCGAAATATCGGATACTCAAAAATAAGGTACGACATGGTAGCAATCCCGTAAATAACTATTCTAATAATAGCATAGTAATTGGTTCACACGGGTTGGGAGAGCGCAATATCCGAGGAACTCGCTTGATTTCTTTTGCCTTCGGACAAAATCTTAAAATAGGCAACAGTTTCTTCTTTAAAAATTCTCACAGACGTTGGACTTGGGCCTCACCAGGTAGCAGATTTCACAACGAAATAGATTATATCTTGGCATCTGATATAATTATTGTTAAAAATGTGAATGTATTAAACAAGTTCAGATTCAGTTCAGATAGACCAGTTTGAGCCACAATACAATTTAATTTTAAACTCCAAAGGTACTGACTTTTTAAAAAACAAATTAAACAGCTAGACCATACATACAACTTTCCATAAGAATACCTCAATAGTAATTATGGTAGGGAATAGGGGAAATGTAAATAAAAACATTTTGTCTAAGTACCTACACTCTCTTAGTTTATTAGATGTAAACGAAATTGTATTATTTACACTTCCCTATAAAAACAGCTTGCCACAGGTAGAAAATACTTATAGATAAATATTAAATATGACATTGAATACTTTGACATATAATGTAAAAAAAATCCATGTTATTGACATAAATAATTATATAAAGTCATACTTTCATTTGACAAAGGATATATATTATCTTAATAAATACTGTAAACGACTAATAGCAATGTCGCTATCTTATTATTTCGTTTGCTCAGCCAAAAACTTGGCTACCATATCTGCTCCTATTGAGCAGAAAAAATATGACATGTGTAATCAGACGTTGGAATTAGTTCCAATGAATTTAAATGTAATTTAGAGACAATAGAGAACACCTCTTGCACACTAGATTTAATGACAAAGGTGAAGTCTGGGCATTTAAATATTGTTCATCAAAATATACAGGGCTTCTCCGGTAAAGATTTGAAATTGAAACTATTTTTAAATAAAATGAATATACATGTCCTCTGTGTAACTGAACACTGATTGAGGTAACATGAACTTATTATTAATATTGATAATTATAAAGTCATAAGTGCGTTCACAAGAAAGTCGGCCATTAGGGGTGGGTCACTTATATTATTACATAATTCATTAAAAGCAAAGGAGCGCAAAGACATAGTCGCACTTTCAGCTGAACGAACTATTGAACTATCTTGTGTAGAGATTGAACGGTGTATCATTATTTGTGTATACAGACCTCCCACTGGTAACTACAATAACTTTGAGTCTGCCATGGAGGAGGTGCTGAGAAAAGCAACTAATTGCAACAAGCAAGTAATTGTATGTGGGGATTTCAATATTAACATCTTAGAACACAGTCAAAGTTCGGGTATGCTTCTTAATCTATTTAAATCTTTTGATTTACGCCATCTGTTAAATGACCCTACACGCATTATCAGCTACTTGTATTGATAATATTTTCTGTAATTGTAAGGCGATTAAAAAATCAATAATAAATTTTATAAATTCAGACCATACAGGACAGATAGCTGTTTTTAAACGCCGTCATGCAACTGCTTCCTCTTCTTTTGTCTATAGGCCAATCACCACTAGTCGTGTGGAAAAATTTAAGGAAAATGTTGAAAAGAACGTTTCCCTGATGCAAGTAATGCTAATATTGATGAACTATACAATATTTTGTTTAATGTTATTGAAAAAGAGTTCGAAGTAATTTTTACTAAGAAAAAAGTCAAAGTAGACAATACTAAAACAATATTTAGCGATTGGGCTACTAAAGGCATCTTTAAAAGCAGGCGCACTTTATTTGAATTATATGACATTAAAGCTAACTCCAATGATCCTACAATAACTGAACATGTTAGAAACTATTCCAAGCTATTTAAAAAAGTCTGCGCAATAGCAAAAGCTAATTATTTAAAAGATAAAATTAAAAATTCAAATAATTTTAAAGCCACTTGGAATATGATTAATAAAGAGACTTGTAAAAATACTACTCAAGACCTCAAGTACTCTTTGAAAATTGATAATAAACAACTCAACGAGGACGTGGAAATAGCAAAGGCATTTGAATCTTTCTTTGCTAATATACCTCTTATTACCACTAGTAACTTAAATTCTAGTCCTCAGCTTGCTAATTGTCTTCTTCAATCGAGCGTAGATGAGTGCCTGACTTCTTTTAGTTTCCATCACATCAACCCGGAAACTATACTTAAAACTTTTAAAGACATCAACGTAAAGAAAACAGAAGATTTGTGGGGAATATCAGTAGAAATATTAAAAAATATAATAAAAATCATTGCCCCATATTTAGCTGTAATATTTAATGAATGCGTAGATATTGGTCAATTTCAAAATCTGATGAAATATAGCAAAGTTCTACCACTTTTCAAATCAGGTGATAGAAGTGACCCATCTAATTACAGACCAACATCCATTTTACCTGCTCTTAGTAAAATATTTGAAAAAGTTATATTCCATCAATTATTGGGTCATTTTAATCTAAACAAATTATTGCATAATAAACAATTTGGATTTACTAAAGGCAAATCAACTACTGATGCGGGAGTTGCACTCATCAAGCACATTTTTGATGCATGGCAAAATAAGCAAGATGCTGTAGGTATATTTTGTGACCTATCCAAAGCATTCGACTGCGTTAATCACCAAAATTTATTAATGAAGCTACAGCATTACGGCCTCACAGATAGCTCTTTGAGCTTAGTACGGTCATACCTAAGTGATAGAATTCAAAAAGTCATTGTTAATGGAAATAACTCTTCTGGCGCCCTTTTACAGATGGGAGTGCCCCAGGGCTCGATATTGGGGCCCTAACTGTTTATTAAATATGTAAATGACCTACCTTACTTTACTAAAAACTTGTGTGACATAGTATTATTTGCAGATGATACTTCTTTAATTTTCAAAACTAATAGACATAAAGATAACTTTGACGATGTAAATAATGCTCTCACTCAAGTGCTACATTGGTTTACTGTAAATAATTTACTTCTCAATGCTAAAAAAACTAAATGTGTCAAATTTACATTGCCCAAGGTAAGACAGGTCAGCACTAGGATTAATATGAATAGTCAAAATGTTGAAGTGATTGATTCTATAGTATTTCTGGGCGTCACGTTAGACTAAATATTACAGCGGGGTTCTCATATTGCAGCCCTGGCAGGGAGACTTAGTTCGGCTGCATATGCAGTCAAAAAAATAAGACATCTGACCGATATTGAAGCAGCCAGACTTGTGTATTTCAGTTATTTCCATAGCGTTATGTCTTATGGTCTGCTGTTATGGGGCTCTGCGGCTGTATTCATGCTATTTTTGTGCTACAGAAACGAGCTGTCAGGGCCATATACGGACTTAGGCCACGAGACTAGCTTAGAAACTTGTTCAAAGAAATTAACATTTTAACATTAGCATCACAGTACATATTTGACTGTATTATTTATGTTTATAAAATTTTAGAAAACTTCCCTCGAAAATCCGACAACCATAACTTAAATACTAGAAATAAACACAAGCTTGCTGTTCCACATCTCAGACTTCATAAGATTGGTAATTCATTCGTAGGAATGAGTATTAAAATATTTAATAAGTTACCACAAAAGCTTGTTGATTTACCAATGCCTAAATTTAAAACACATGTTAAAAATTATTTAATGGCAAAAAGCCTATTATACAGTTAATGATTACTTAAATGAAAAGGATTTGTGGAAATGATAAACTGTTCGCCTACTTGCTGTACTTAAAAAAAAATTTTGGTGATTAAAAAGAGTAACTGGCGAGTTTCTTGCCGGATCTTCTCGTCAGAATCAACTTTCCGATTCCGGTGGTAGAATCACATTATATTTATTCATTTCTTAGTATATTTTTTGTATCGACATATATGTTTAATTACATGTATAATATACATAGATATAATTTATATTTTTCATGTATGACGATTTGTAAGAGCTGTATATAAGCTTATGCAAATAAAGTACTTTTGAATTTTTAATTTTGAATACTTGTCTAAGCAACAACTACGAAACCTTCAATTTGGAACTAAAGAACCATTTTAACAACTTAAAAGTAGACGAACACATTCTAGAAAATGTTAATATCGAAAAACAGTACGATAATATCTTGAATGGAATAAAAATGGCAAAAAACAAAATCCAGCAAGTAAAGTCAAAACATAAGTACTTTACAAAAGAGACCTAAGATTTAATAGAACAGAGGCTTGGTGAGACGATTGGCACAAAGGAATACCGAATGATTGATCGCAGAGTGAAACGGCTTATTAGGAAAGATGTTAGAGATCATAGGACACATTTAGTTGAGGTGGCATTGCAACAAAATACATCGCTTAGACAGGCAAAGCAAGGTAGTGTGAAGTCAAAAATGTGGATAACCGTACTCCAAGACAAAGAAGGAAAAATCCAACGAAGCCGCGACAAAATAGTAGAAATAACCACCGAGTTCTACAGTCTTTATATTTTGACGAAAATTCGGACCCTACCAATCCAATAATCTATATTTTTCTGATTCCGATAGACCACTTATCACTCAAACTGAAGTTAATAGAGCCATTATTAGTCTGAAATACAATAAAAGCCCAGGAAAAGATGTAGTAACCACAGAAATGCTAAAAATGGGAAAATCTATTTTTTTATTTATTATAGGTAGGTACACTAACAGATTACTGTCATACATGCAAAATGTTCATAATTTAATACAGTGTTATCTAGACGGTAACCTACGGATGGTGTACACAACATGTTTAAAAAATAAGACGTAAATAAAGATTGTGGAATTAAAAAAAAATACAAATATGATGAAGCTACTACAAAAAAAAACAGTAATAAATTATTTTTGATCTTTATGATTCACTGTGTGAGGCTGAGGGTGACTCGGCTCCCAGAATTTTTGAGATTTCCCTCTTAAAAGAAGAAAATCTATTATTAAAAACATCTATGTCTTTGCCACTGCGATTCAGTTCGTTGTAGGACCGACACATCCGGGTTATTGGGCTATAGAAGGAAGTATTACCTTTAATGTGAAGGTATTGGGTGACCGGATTCGGTATAGCGTGTTTATGTTGATAGAATGGAGAAGATCCGGTGACTCGATAGAGGAGTGGATTATCTTGTGCAAGCAAAACAAGTCATACCGCTTGCGACGTGCATACAATGGGATCATTTTGAACTTGGCCAGCCTGTCGTTGTAGCCCACAAGTAAACGGCCCATGCCGTCCTTACGGCAAAGGAGTTTAACAAACTTCTTTTGCACTCTTTCTATATTATTTATGTGTATCTGATAAAAAGGGCTCCAGACTGGGCAGCAATATTCCAGTGTACTTCTAACTAGGCTAAAAAAGAGAAACAATGTGCTTTGCGGTGATTTAAAATCTTTTGTTGCCCTTAATATAAAGCCTGAAAGTCTGTTACTCTTTTTCAAGAGGTTTTCAACGTGAGGTCGGAATGTCAGCTTTATGTCAATTGAATTCAAGAAGATTAAGGGTTGATTTTTTTCTGACAAATCCATGTTGTTTGTTTGAGATAAAACGACTCAAGTGATTGTAGAGATAGCAATGTACTAGCGACTGAAACAGCTTTGCGACACAGGAAAGGATGCTTATGGGACGGTAATTAGTACATGAAAATTTTTTGCTAGACTTAAAAATAGGTATTATGTGTGCCTGCTTCCATCGAGTAGGGAAAACTCCAGATTCTATGGATTTGTTGAAAATTATAGCCAATGGTACTGATAATTGTTCGTTACATTCTTTTAAAAACCTAGGAGGCAAGGCATCGGGACCAGGACCTTTACGTTTGTCTAACTGCTTGATTTTATTAATAATATCCTTCTGACTTATCTCTAGTCCACACAAGGGGAAGGTGCAGACGTCTGGCAAGTTCAAGGGTACAGGTGATTGACAAGAGGAAGGCTCGAATACCGAACAAAAGTATTCAGAAAAAAGTTCGCACACACCCTGCCCTTCAGATGATGATTTATCCTTGTAAAACATGGTGTGGGGTATGGTCATTCTTCCCTTCTTCTTATCATTTACATATCGCCAGAATATTTGAGGTTCCTCGGGTTACGACTCCTCAATTGATGCCAGATATACTCCATAACACATTTTTATGAGAGTCTTGCATCGAGCTCGAAGTAAGGAAAAAGTGTCATAATCACGGGGGTTCGCGTATTTTTTAAATCGCTTTTCGGGGGTGGCCTTTGGGTGTCACCTCGCTTAAGGACACGGCTGATGTGTGATGCAGATGGGGAGTAAGGTATATAGCCGGCCTAACTCACCAAGTAGATTATTGTTACTTCTGACTCCTTAGTTTACTATCATAACTGGGTTGCCCTCGGGTATCAAATAAAACGGCAGAAGTCCAATCACCAATTTGTATTGTCCACACACTTATTACACAGGCACAGTGCCTCACCGTACACACAAGTTCAAGGGTGAATGACGACACACTACTTTTGGGACACTAGTAGCTGCACATGCGACTGGACAAAGACTGAAGAAATTCCCTCGCTTAACCCGTTGGGTTTTCGGCTATTGCGAATTAAATGCGCTGACACGACAAAAATCGCATAGTGTGTCACTACATCATTCCCCCCTTATTTAAAAAAAATTTTTTACACACAAGGTAAACATTGAAGAAGTTTGAGAAACACAGGATTCTCTAAATCAAAGTTTGCATTGTTCAACATACCAGTACACAACAGTTTGAGAATCACTGGATAATCAAAACAAGTCTCGTAACAATAACACTGCCTGTAATCCGACTAAGCCTAATATGTAAACATTGCCTGTTCAAATGAATTAATAACAAATAGTACATACCTAATAATATCTGGTTACGAACATTGTAAGTAAAGTTTCTCATTGAAAACTTAATCTATTTTCAGACTGTAATTTTTTTACAACTCTTGTATAATTTTAATTTAACATTGTAAAAAAAATATTTTAGAAATAGGTACATTGCCTTATATCCTTGTGTAATTATTAATTAAATTAAAAAAATATAATTGTTGTAAGAATATTTTTTTTATTTACCATACCTTATTTAACTAATTAACACATTTGCACTTTGACCTTTAGACGGTAATGTTGGCAGGTTTTCAACCTTAACTACAGGTACCGGAGTGGCTACCTTGATTTCCTTAATTAACCAGGACTTAAATCTCTTCTTGCACTGGTGGCGTAAACCGCAAAAAAATAAGATGAGTACGAGCACTAGTACTATCAGAAGAATGACTTCATAGAGTGCAAACTTCTCTTGCGTTGTTACGTTAGTTTGCTCTACCTGTACTTTATTTTTATTCTGTTGATTTCCCATAATGAAATTGGTATTTTCAACAACTGACAATACAATATTATAGACTGTCAAATCCATTAACTAACAAGTTGTAAATGATCACAATTTCTCTCATCTCACTACAAATTGCAATTGCGATGTTGCAATTTACCATTTGTCCTCAATAATATTTAACATCGATACATAAAATTAAAGTGTGTGGAAAAATTTGCTTACGCTAATAGAATCGTGCAGGCTTCCTGCTTACTCTACCACTACTCGTAACTTTCAGCTTAGGGTCTTATGTCGACATCATTATTTTTCAGCGGAACAACAATCCTAATTTTTTTAGTTACTTTTTTTGGAATACTACTCGGCTCTTCAATTAAATTACTAGTACCACAATTGTTTTCATTTTCCAGGACATAAGCTGGTTTCAATCTATCGATTGAGATACAAGCTCTCCGGTCTGGTAGTTGAATTTTAAAAACTTTATCTTTTCTGCTTATAACCTTATACGGACCATCATAAGGAGGTTGCAGAGGTTTTTTTACAGCATCAACTCTGACAAAAACTTTATCACAAATAGCCAAATCCTTATGCACAAAAATTTTACGCGAATCGTTATTTCCTTTATCCACTGGTTTAAAATTTTTAATTACGTCTTTAATTTTGGAAACATAGTTTTCATAATCACTTTCAATATTTTTACTACCGTCGTAAAATCTCCAGGCAAACGAATTGTGGTTCCATAAACTAATTCTGCTGGACTTATGTTGTTGTCAACCCTAATTGCTGCTCTTAACCCTAAAAGAACTGTTGGTAACGCTTCGACCCAAGAGTTCATAGATAAACTTGCCATCAATGCCGTCTTTAAAGATCTGTGCCAACGTTCAACCCTGCCATTGCTCTGTGGGTGATATTCGGTTGTGCGAATCCTTTTTATTCCCATTAATAACATGAGATGCGAAAAAAGATTACTTTCGAATTGACGTCCCTGATCACTTGTAAGCTTTACAGGACACCCGAATCTAACTATCCAACCTTCGTATAATACTTTAGCAACGACAGAGGTAGTCATCTCCTTAATAGGGAAGCTTCGGGCCATCGCGTAAATCGATCAATTATCGTAACACAATACCTATAACCTTCTTCAGATGTACTAAGAGGTCCTACAATATCAATATGTATGTGTTTAAAACGTGCGGATTCTCGGGCAATTGGCAAACCATCGCTACAAATAGAGTCCAATGGCGGCTTTAAGGGGAGGCCTTTGCCCAGCAGTAGGACGACGCAGGCTAATAATAAAAAAAAAATCCTCTCTTAATTTTCTCTGCCCCTACGTGGTATCGCAGGGTACAACCTATTGTTAAGACCTATTTAATTGCAATAAAGATATTTGTAATTGACTAAGTCCAAAACAAAGTATGCAGTAGTAGGTAGTGCTTCTTTAAGTTACAATTAACGGCTTGTTGGTAATTATGCAAAAACTTAATAAAGATATGAGCAGATACTTAAAGCTGCTATTATTCTGCGATTGAGTCTGGTTGTTATACAGTAACGTAGTGTAGGCATGGTGGAGTGAAGTTTTAAGAAAACAGATCTCAGTGGCGTGCACTTTGGTTCTTCACAGAGGCTTCATCCAGCAGTGGACTGCGATAGGCTGATGATGATGACGACGATGATTATTCAGGAACCAAATACTATCGCACTTTAGCTTCTATTCTATCCATTCGGTGCAATTGTTGATTAAAAATAATGACGCCAAAAATATTCATTAGGTATCATTATTTTATGTTTCAAAAGACTGTAATATGACTAAATTAACTTATTTTCATACATATTGCAATATATTGGTCTGTGAGTGAAAATTGTTGCGAAAGATCATATCATGGTGTCAATGAAAATGTCAATTACGTTCAGAAACAAATAAATCTTATTAAATTCTACATTTTCTTAAACGGAGGTCTTTAAAAATCTAAAAGTCTTATAGAATGAGAGCATTTAATGTCCTTAATAAGATGGTCTATAAATGATTTCATTTCATTTTATTTCTATTTTAGTACCAAAAAAAATTATGTCCTTTATTAATAATCACATTTTTTCTTCCTCGTGTAAAAGCTTCAAAAATAGGATAGGATATTTTGACAGTTCACAGTCGAAAGGTTCTTCTTTTTCAATATGTTTTAATTAAATCAAATAATATTAATCACATAGGATTCAATTCACATTTCTTTATTTTATCTAGTAAAATTTACCAGAAATTGTGAATTGTCTAATCGAAAATATTTTGAGCGTAGCAACACGACGGATTCGTCGGCTCTTTTTCTCTCCCATGTTCGTGGTTAAGTTCGTGGTTGGTTCTGTCTCGTTCTGGCAGGAGGATTTTTTTTTCCGCTTTCTGTCCCCCGAATATCCGTTCAGGATTGTTTTTTCAAAGGGCTCTTTTTATTTCTTAACAGGGTATGTCTTTATTATTGTACAACTGCAGACTTTCTTTATTTAACATATTCAAGCTAGTTCTTACTTTCTATATTTTATGCTTATCTATAGTACATGTTTTCTTATTTGCTAAACATTTCTTACTGATCTAGTTTACAGGAGTTTTATAAAACGAGGTTATTCTAATCTAAGTGGCAATGTATTACAGTTTCATTCCTATTTTCTCAATACCTATTTCCGAACAGTTTTGTTTATGTATCTTATATTCTACCTTTTTTTTTTTTTGTTGACCCAGGAGAAATGCGTTACGCATACCCATCCGTCTGTAAACGGATGGGTTATGTACTAACTTATTTTCATACCTATTGCAATATATTGGTCTGTGAGTGAAAATTGTTGCGAAAGATCATATCATGGTGTCAATCAAAATGTCAATTATGTTCAGAAACAAATAAATCTTATTAAATTATTGTCGGACTCTCCTCTGGCGACGGCTTCTCCTAACGAGAAGCCGGCCAGAGACATACCGACTAAAACTCCTGGGACTCTCCCTCATCTGTCCATGAGTGGGCGAGTGACATGGGGCCGAAGCTCGGAGCCTTTCACCACGTCACCCCCCGGACAGGGACGCCCGCCTACACGGCGGGCACGGCGCTTCTCCCGCCGGGGTCGGGGGGAGGGATGGGGACAGCCGAGAGAGTCGTGCCGTCCCCACCAAACGTAGGAAGAGGTCCGTGCAATGCCAGTGGTGGGGTTACAGCCCCACGCACCAGCAAACCTGCTCCTCGCAGAGGAAGGAGACGCAAGTATTGGCGTCGTCTCCTCCTTCTACGTGCCTTGCGGATCGCGGGGGCGAGAGGGTCAGCCTCTCGCTCGCGCTCCGCCGCCTCCTTCGCCTCCATCACATGCTCGCACTATGCGGCAAAGGCCTTTCAAGCATCCTCACTCGCTAATATAGCTCTCGCTATATTAGAGAGTGAGAGGTCCTGGCCGACCCTTGCCACCAATGCGTGGCGAGCCTGTGCCCACGGCACACACACCGCCAAGGTGTGCTGCGCCGTGTCCACAGGGTCGCCGCATGTGTGGCACGAAGGCGTCTCCTCCCTGCCGATTTTGTGCAGGTAATAACCGAAGCAGCCATGTCCGGTCATTACCTGCACCATCCGGAAGGAGACTACGCCGTGGTGACGCTCAAGCCACCGGTCCAAGACCGGGGCGAACGCGATTTATTATTTGCTATGTATATTAATAGAACTATTTTTATTATTTTCAAAATAATATTTTTAGTACACTTATTTATCTACGGTTTTTATTACTCGCTATTACTTTGGCACATATTTGTTCACAACATGAGATAAACTTATCTTTAATTTCTTTACTCTACAAGCCTATACAAATAAAGAATTATTTGATTGATTGATTGACATAACATTTTAAATATTTTCTATGGATTACTTCATGACTTTTCTACACCCCCACTATATCTTACAATGTTATACTGATAAATGTTATAATACTGAAAAATATAAACTCAAACATTAATATGCTGAACCCCCAACTTATTCAATAAATAATAATGCGTATTAGAGCATAAGCTCTTTGTGAGTAAGTCAGTTGGCATCTCAGCTGATGGCAAATATTTAACATTCACAATATTATTAGTTACACAGTCAATACAAAAATGATAACGAATATCAATGTGTTTGGTTCTTTTATGGAAAATTGGATTTACAGTTAATTTTAATGCACTCTGGTTATCATTATATGATTGAATGGTGTACTTTTTATCAGTTATTTCAAATTGTTAATTTCTTAAATAGAGAGATTCTTTACAGGCTTCAGTTAACGCCATGTATTCAGCTTCACTACTTGACAAAGCCACGGTTTTCTGTTTCTTTGTCTCCCATGAAATAACACAACCTGACAAAGTGAAACAGAAACCCGTGTAGGACCCGTCTATCTGTCAATAGTGTTCCCACCCCAATCAGCATCTACAAAACCTTCAATGACCGAGTTCCCATCTGCAGGAAATTTCAAGCCGTGATGTTTGGTCAATTTTAAGTACCGCAATATGCGTTTAACATGTGAACAATGCTGTTTGGTAAAGGAATGATTAAATTGACTTAAGAAGCCCACTGCGAACGTTATGTCAGGTCTGGTAAGAACTGCTAAATACGTTAAAGAACCTATCATTTGTTGATAAGGAAACATTTCATTTACATTATTCTCATCTTTAGATGCATTTAATTTACATTGGAGTTTGGAATTAAAGAGTCTTTATACCAACCGCATTTATTACCGCGAGTTCTTCAAAATAGGTACATGTCGTGTCGGTGGAGCGGACGGACTGCGGGGCCCGAGTCGCGTTGCGCTAATGCCTCATGTGCTGATTAAGCATTTCATTATTCAAGTTAACTATTGCATCATCGCGACCCCACAATCATCCCCCTCTTACAAAAAATGTTTTTTATATCTACTTACATCTTACATACATAACGTCTGACTTTAATTTGGTGCGCTCGAGGCACACAGGAATGTGTTGACGATGGCAAAAGCTGGCCTCCGCTCACGGTCCAGTTCTATGTAATACAGTATGACGCAATCGTAACACATTGTTTAAAATATCTATGCGACTAGATACATTGTTGTTGAAGAATTAAATAAACGATTTAAAATGAAAAGTTTTTTCTTTCACATGTCATTCTTAACTGAATGATTACACCTTCCTCATTGTATGACCATTGTCATATACTTTAAAATGTTCACAAAAACATACTAACTCTAGTGCTAAGGGTAGTTGACTAAGGGACATGCTCTGCCATAAGAAAAAAACTGTACCTTGTACTCTGCAACACTCCCTTAGCCAACGCCGCGACCGAGTGTCTAAAAATAGCCATAAGTTTACACAGAATTACACTGGTTTACACATTAAATTACACAAAACAAAGGATGTGGAACAATCTAGTAAGTACTTACACAGTAAATATGAAATCACAAAATAGGTAAAAACATGTTTTTTTTTTTTTAAAACAAAGACCAGATTCTAGTTATTTTGCTCTAAACTTGAACGTTTCTATTCTCAATCACAGAATTTGTCATTTCCTTCTTCACCCATTTCTTTACTTTGCTGCGACATGATATAAAAATCCAAACAATAATTATTGCTGACACCATTACAGTTATTATAATTGTAAGTATTCCCATAGAATTCATGTTTCTTTCCCAGGAGGTATATCCAGCATGATTTGCTCCTTGTTGATTGATAATTACTTCCTCCTGTTTACTGTATGACTTTCCCATTTTACAAATGTAACACACTGATTGTTGGAAAAAAATAATTAACAAAATATAGTGAACGAGACTTATGCTCATAACAATACCTTAAATTGATTTGAATAACTCATTATTAAAATTGCTTTAAATTATACATGATTCAGTAGCATCTACTTTGTTACTAGGTCACTCGTCAGCACATGAATCTTACTGGTAATTTCGTAACTCGCCCACTACGCGTGGTGCGTGTCACTCGATTCTCACTCGCATTTGGTACTATGTTATCATGATTCGTTACTTGATCTGTAATGGTGCTTGGATTGTCTTGATTTAGTATGTACGCTGGTTTTAACCTATCTATCGATATATTCACAATTCTGTTACCTAAATCGACTTTAAATATTTTATTATTTCTGCTTAACACATAGTAGGGGCCATCATAGGTAGGGCTTAATGATTTTTTTAGCATACTGTTCATAATGAAAACATGTGTACACGTTTTTAAGTCTTTACTAACGAATATTTTCCTTGAATTACCTTTTTCCCGCGCCTGTGGACTAAGTCCGTGAATTGTCTCTCGTAAGTTCTCCATGAATTCATAGATACTCTTACTTGGTTTCAATTCTTCGTGGAAGAATTCAGATGGTAATTTAATCGTCTGTCCATGAACCATCTCCGCTGCGCTGATTCCTGTATCTGTCCTACTTGCTGCGCGTAATCCTAACATAACCACTGGTAATTCATCGACCCAATCTGTATTTTCCGTTAATTTAGTAGTTAGAGCGGTCTTGAGAGTACGGTGCCATCTTTCTATCAATCCATTACTTTGTGGATGGTATGGAGTTGTGCGAATACGTTGTACACCTAATAGTTTCATTAATTCATTAAATAGTTCGCTCTCGAACTGTCTACCTTGATCCGTAGTGATTTTCTTAGGACAACCGAATCTGCAAATCCAATTATGCAAAATTACTTTTGATACCGTTTCCGCTGAAATATCTGAAACTGGAATACATTCTACCCAATTAGTGAAACGATCTATGATGGTGACTAAATACCTTTGCCCATACTTTGATGTTGGTAGCGGTCCTACTATGTCTGTATGAATATGTTCAAATCTGTTACAAATTGGAAAATTACCTAAATCCGATACAGTGTGTCTATTTACCTTTGTTTTTTGACATGCTATACAACTTTTAGTTAACTTATTAATGTCTTTATTCATACTTTCCCAAAAGAATTTTTGCGTAACAAGTTTCCTTGTAGCACGTATACCCGGATGACTAATATCGTGCACACTATGAAATACTTTTTCCCTGAACTCTATAGGTACATACGGTCTAGCAAAATTAGTTGACATTTCACAATATACTTCTTTGTTACTGCCTGGTATGCCTACCTTCTTAAATTTCAAACTATTGTTCTTTGTGCACAGACTGTTGAATTGTTGTTCTCTTTCCTGTGCTTTGGCTTATTCTTCGTAATCTATCGACGTGGGGCAGATTATTGACTCGACACGTGATAACGCGTTTGCGACTACATTGTTGGAGCCGACAATGTACTTTATTTCGCTGGTAAATTCGCTAATAAAAAGTAATTGGCGAGCTCTGCGGGCTAACTCTTTGCTATTACCTATCTTTGTAAATGCATACGTCAAAGGTTTATGATCTGTGTACACAACTAGCCTTTGCCCTTCAATTAAATTTCAGAAATGTAATATAGCCATATATATTGCGGATAACTCTTTGTCGTACGTACTATACTTCTGTTGCGTTTCAGATAACTTTTTTGAGAAAAATCCTAACGGTTCTGCCTTTCCATTCACGAGTTGTTCTAAACAAGCTCCTACACAGGTGTCACTCGCATCTGTGGTTAATGTATACTGTACGTTTACTCTAGGGTGTGCTAAGGTGATTGCGTTCTGTAAGGACAATTTACACTTGTCAAAGGCTTCTAAACTTTTATCATCCCAACAAATCAAAGTTTTATCTCTTTTTTTAGAATTGTGCAAAAATTTATTAAGTTCACTCTGATAGACAACTGCATGCGGTAAATGTGATCTATAAAAATTAATCATTCCTAGGAAACGCCTTAGTTCTTCCACTGTTTTAGGTCTGGGGTAGTGAGTAATAGCCTGAACCTTTTCCAGTAACGGGCTAATACCATCACTCGACACGGAATATCCCAAAAAATCTACTCTGACTTGACCAAAAACGCACTTATTTATATTTATAGTCACTCCTAGTTTATTAAGTCTTTCAAAAATTAATTTTAAATGTGCCTTATTAGCTTTTTCATCGACTGAAGCTACCAAAATATCATCTATGTAACAGAAAAGTGCTGACTCACAATGTTCTCCTTCACCTATGCGTTCAATCCCTTTTAATACTTCATAATCCATAAATCTTTGAAATGTCTGAGGGCTGTTCCTTAATCCGAACCCCATTCTAGGAAATTCCCATAAACCGAAAGTGGTGCAGATACCTGTTTTACCCGACTACGGCAAAGCAAAAGGAGGGTTATGATTTTGACAGGCTATGTATGTATGTATGTATGTATGTATGTATGTATGTATGTATGTATGTTCATCTGTTTCCACGTAACTTCTTAACTACTTATCAGAATTCGACAAATGACATATCATTATAAGCGTCTTGATCGTCCGCTGGTTATAGGCTATATGAAGTTTCACAAAATCTAATGTGGCGCCCTCTAGCGGACAAAACATACAGAGTAAAAAAATAAAGTTATGATAAATATGCCGTGTTTGGTATCATTTGAAAGCGCTTGACTTGTACATTTTGAATATATATATATATATATATATATATATTACTAGCACTTGGACACCAAAATAGTACAAATAAAATAAAAGTAAAAAAACTAAAACCCAACTACGACAAAAAACGTCGCTGAAAAAGTATAAAACAAGCCTTCGTTGTCAATTTATGCAATATTCACTATGTAGAGATAAAATTTCATGTTTGGAAAGGCGTAGTCACACGTTAAATATACTACCCTTTGACAACGTGTGACTGCGGATTTCCAAATTTTATCTCTACATAGTGAATATTGCATAAATTGACAACGAAGGCTTGTTTTATACTTTTTCAGCGACGTTTTTTGTCGTAGTTGGGTTTTAGTTTTTCAATATCCTTTTCTGCGACCATTATATTATATTATGCTCTATTTAAGTCAATTCTACTTAGGATTTTTTATTTGGTAACATGTAAGTAAAACGTCATGCGGAGAGACAGCGAGCATGTGGTCCAGAAAGCACTGGCAATCCCAGAAGGCAAGAGAGGAAGGGGACGGCCGCCCTTGACCTGGTGGACCAGTACAGCCAACCTAGTCAAGAAGTCCCAACTACCTGACCCGACAACCCAGGACAGATTGTCCTGGCGCAGAATAATAAAGAGAGCCGACCCCACCCAAAGTGGGAACAGGCAAAGAAGAAGAACATGTAAGTAAAATCCTGTAAATGAGGTATCGAGTAACGATCCGGTTTAGTTATAGCGTTAAGTGCTCTATAGTCACCACACGATCTTAAAGTACCATCTTTTTTAGGCACCACATGGAGAAAGCTTGCCCACTCTCCTTTACCTGGTCTACATATACCTAACTGTTGCACCTTCTCGAATTCCTGTTTCACCTTATTATACCAGTCCGGTGGTAGCGGCCTTGGACGCGCGCATACCGGGGCACCGGTGGTAATAATGTGATGTCGCACTGAATGACTAGTGGCATCCTTAAAAGCTATTGGTTTAGTTAAATCCGGAAATTCAAGCAAAATATCTCTATAAGGGTTGTCACCCTGTACGCTAGATATACAACAAGTGTCACATTTTATGATGGCTCCTTCTGTGCGCAAGCTAGTAATATTATCGACAAGCTTCTTGTTTGACAGATCAACTGTTAACTTATAATATGAGATAAAATCTGCGCCTAATATTGCTTGTTTTACATCGCATACAATAAATGTCCATTTAAATGATCTACGCAACCCTAAGTTTAATTCTAATGTTTTTACGCCAAATGTTCTAATTTCCGTGTTATTTGCGGCATACAATTTATAGTTACTCACTTCACTGTCACTTTTAAATTTACTCACCGGTAAGACGGAAACATTCGCACCCGTGTCCACCAGGAATCGAACTCGCGACCCTCTATCGGTCACGCAGAGGCGGTGGCTTGCGTTCCCCGCGTCGCAATCGCCCACCGAGCTGGATTGCGCGGCATCTAGTTTTCCGACCGCTTCCTGGTTTCCTGCTGCACTGGTGACGTGTTGTTAGCTCTTACCCAATTACATGGTTGTTCACAGGTCCTTGCTCTCTGTCTGTACCTATAATGAAATTTACACAGCCAGTCTGGACTTTCTCTGCTCCGTTGTGACTGTGGCCTTCTTGAGCGCGACCTCGATCTCGGTCGGTTCCATCTGGTACCTGTATACAAGCTGCGTCCACGGACTTCATTTAGCTCTTGACGTAGGTGACTAATTTCTATTGTCATCGCTGCAAGCTGTGTTGCTAGTTCTCCTGGGTTGTTGGAGTGTACTGCTGCAATTTCTGACGATTGAACATTCTCCATAATTTTATCTGCCAGCGCTGCAAGTTCCTGTAGTTTGGTATCTTGCGCCACTGACAATACAGCTTTCACTGAACTAGGCAGTCGAGCTAGCCATAGTCTCTGTAATGCCTCCTCTGATACTTGTGTGTTTGCTGCCAGATTGGACATCTTACGTAGCAGTTGCGATGGTTTTTGTGAACCCAAACACATTTCTGAGACTAACTGGTTGAATTGCTTCTCAGCGCTGTCCCTACTTTATTGCTTTTCAGCGCTGTACTGTCGAATCACTATTCTAATGAATGATTCAGGAGGTTCCGGGAGTGTGGAATTAAAGAGTCTTTATACCAACCGCATTTATTACCGCGAGTTCTTCAAAATAGGTACATGTCGTGTCGGTGGAGCGGACGGACTGCGGGGCCCGAGTCGCGTTGCGCTAATGCCTCATGTGCTGATTAAGCATTTCATTATTCAAGTTAACTATTGCATCATCGCGACCCCACAGGTGGCATTGTTTTTAACTTAAAATGCAATACTGCATTTTCAAAAACATAAATGGTTCTATCTTAGATTTAACATAGCCAATATCTAAAAGACATTCCTTTACTCTCCTGTACCAAACTGTTGAAGACTGTTTTAGACCATGCATAGATTTTTTAAATTTAAGAACTTGACCTTTCTGTACTGGCTCAGAAAAGCCCTCAGGTATTTGTATATAAATATCTTCTTCAAGAATTCCATACAGGAAAGCAGTTGTAACATCAAGATGTGTTATGTCTAGATTAAATTGAACTGATAGAGCAAATAGAAGCTGCAATGTGGTTTGCCTCACTACAGGGGAAAAAGTGTCAGTATAGTCCACACCTTGCACTTGTGAGAAACCTTTCGCCACTAGACGCGCACGAAATCGAATGTTACATCACAATCATATTTTTTACGTAACACCCACTTGCACTTTACAAGTCTACCATCTTGAGGAGGATCGCTTAGCTCCCAAGCACCATTCTCTTTGAAACTCTGTAACTCTTCAGCCATAGCCATTTTCCACTGTACTTTTTCAGGTCCAGCTAAAGCATCCTGAAAGGACAAACCTGTCACATCATCATATGTATTCTCACCTGCACAAAAATTTGAAATGTGAAACCTGCCTGGTTGCTTCCTCACCCGTGTAGGTTTTTAAGATCTGACCTCCGGTATGTCTTCAGTTTCAGAATCACTAGGTTTATATGTCTCATCATTTACATCATGAAATGTGTCCTCCTCTGAGCTATCTGTGTTGTCAGGTTCAGAGTTTGCTTCATCCATCTTTACTTCTTCTTCCCCCCCACTGAATCAAAACTCTGGAATGGAACTTCTATCAGGCATTCAGATTTTGATTCCTGCTCAACTATGATCACATCTCTACTAGTCAATATTGACTTTGTTGTAGGGTTGTAGTCTGTATCCTTTTATGTTCTCCGGATATCCAATTAGAATACATTTTTCTGACTTATACCATTTTTTCCGTTTCTCTTTAGCTACATGGACCATTGTAGTACTACCGAAGATTCTGATATGACTTATGTCGGGTTTACAGCCAGTCCATATCTCATATGGTGTTTCCCAATGCTGCAGCCACACTTCGATTCTGTAGATACACTGCAGTGTTGGTGGCCTTACCCTAAAATTCCTTCCCTAGGTTGGCATCTTGCCTTTTCCACGATTGTGCGATTTAATCGCTCGCATAAACCATTTTGTTGTGGTGTATAGGGATTCGTTTTTTGGTGTATCACACCAGCACCTTTTAAGTAGTTTTTAAACTCTTTATTACAGTACAGCCCATTGTCACTCCTTAATACTTTAATTGTCTTTTTAGTTTGATTTTCCACTTGGGCTTTGAATTGCTTGAAACACTTCAGAGTCTCATTCTTGTGTTTCAGAAAATAAACAAACACCATTCGACTACAGTCGTCGACAAACAACAAGAAGTATCTGAACCCTCCTAAGGATACATTTTCCATGGGCCCACAGATATCTGTATGGACTATATCTAGTAGGTTACTGCTTCTCTGGCTTATACTCTTGAAAGGTAAACGAGACTATTTGCCTTGACAACATGTGGCACATGAAAACTTGCCAATATCCACTTTATCATCAAAAGACATACCATGTACTGCAGTCTTCATCTGATTCAGGTAGTTTTTATTGATGTGTCCTAATCTGCGATGCCATGTGACACCTGATACAACTGATGCAGCCAAATGTTCCTGGTTTAGTAAGTTTACTTTGTACACTCCATTTTCTAATAATGATGTAGCTACTATTATTATTATTTGTTAGAAATGAGGTGAGCCCTGCGTCTCATAGCCACTGCGACCAGTAGATGATCTATTGTGGCAGCCCCATAACCTGTAGCTATGTAGCTACTAACTCATTTTTATGTTGTATATTGAGCAACTACTATGAGAAAGAAACACTTTGTTTCCTTTACTTATAAGTTGGCTGACTGATAGCAAGTTAGTGCCAATCTTGGAACACAATAAACATCTTCAACCATAATGTCATAATCAATATCACCAGTTGTAGTAGTAATCTTCACATCGCCAGTACATAAAACTGACAACTTTTCACTGTTTGCAACGATAATTTCCTTTTTCTGTTCATAAGACGCATTGATGACCCAACTTTTATTTGCCGTGAGATGCACACTGGCTCCAGAGTCAATATACCATGCATTTTTGTTGAAATTCCCGCTAAGTAAGACTGCACTGAATGCATTAGATTGCTTTCGTGATTTTTCCTTGAAGTTTGAAGCTTTATTTTCATTATTTGTACATTAGTTTTGATAATGTCCCTTTTGTTTACATCGGTAACATGTCACTGTCTTGACGTTTGACTTTGACGGATCGGTAGTGCTACCAACATTGACTGTTTTTCTTGGCACCATCTTATTTTTGTTACCACCAATGAACTTCGAACGAGTTGCAAATGCGCCGCTAACTTGATCGTGTTCTTCCGTTGTTGACTCCATGTCTAGCAATTTGGACTTAATGGAATCAGCAGTTATGCTAATGCCTGAATGCTCTATTGCCATAATCATCGGTGAAAACCGTTCTGGGAATCCTGCTAATAACAATGAACCTGTCCACTGGTCATTTATTTCGAAGCCCATGCCACTTAATTTCTGAGATGTGTCAATAATTTGTGTCACGTAGGACGTCATTGAACTGCAGTTTTCCAGTCTTATAGAAATAAGATTCCGTATCACACTTATCTTTCTTGAAAAACCGTTGTCATCGAATAACTGTTATAATTTTTCCCAAAGTTCTTTCGCTGATTTTACACTTTTCACATGTAGGTTCAAAGCCGGGTCGATTGTAATAATCAATTTTGCCCGGGTCTTCTCGTCATCTGCAGCTCCTATGGCCACTCCTTGTTTCAGCTTTACACAGTGTTTCATGCCTTCAAGGATAAGGAAATTCTCCGCCGCGAAACACCATTCGCTGTAATTTTCTTGCCTGCGTAACTTGGGTACATTTACCAAGTAGTTGGCCGCCATCGTTATTCGGAATAAAATACTTTTTTTTTAAATAATTATTTTTAATTATTTAATAAAATACTTAAATTTTACGAACTGTCCAACCGATCTTCACTACACACACTAAAATAGAAATAAAATGAAATTTATATACCATCTTATTAACGACATTAAATGCTCTCATTCTGTAAGAATTTTAGATTTTTAAAGACCTCCGTTTAAGAAAATGTAGAATTAAATAATTTAATAAGATTTATTTGTTTCTGAACGTAATTGACATTTTGATTGACACATGACATGATCTTTCGCAACAATTTTCACTCACAGACCAATATATTGCAAAATGTATGAAAATAAGTTAAATAAGTCATATAACAGTCTTTTAAAACATAAAATAATGATACTTAATGAATATTTTTGGCGTCATCACTTTTAATCAACAATTGCACCGAATGGGTACACGAACTGTCCAACCAATCTTCACTATACACAGTGAAAACGCGTGTCGAAAAAGTCTTTTAACACTCGTACCGTGACGAAATTCTTATTAAAAACTACTTTTTACTTATTTTCTGGGCCCGTTACCTCTAATAAAATAACTCGTACGTAGTGAAAAACAGAACAGAGCGTTTTTATTTCAAAATATACCACCAAGCCATCACAGATGGCAGCACTTGTAGTTTACAGATAACATAACATTTTAGATATTTCTATGGATAACTTTATGACTTTTCTACATTTAATAAAGGAAACTAGATATATAAGTTTTACATGCTATTTATTTATTTATTAATATCTTTATAATTATCTTTCTCTATAGACCTTTATACATATACGTCAATATATTACTTTTTAGCCTAATTTAGGTTTTATAAACCTCTAATAAATATGTGGAAGACACATGAGACTCAAACATAAAAGATCAGGGTCGTAGTTTGTTACGTTCGTCCAACCTTAACGCATTCCCAAATAAACACTATCGTATTACGATTGAATTATTATATGATATGATTTGGAATATCGATTCGGCTAGCAGCTGTTATCCCTGGCAGCGAACATTATTAAGTAAATACAGGAACATTCTGACCTTCCTGTTGGATTCCTTCCTTGACCGGATTCCTATTTGGACACTGTACCTCCAGGACTATCTGCTGGGTTTTCCCTGGTAGTAGTGAGGCATCAAAGCTACGGCCTGCAAACTATGCGGTCCCTTCCTTCCCCGGAGAACGATCAAATGATGGAAATTATCCCTCGGCCACGATGAAACGATATGAATGCCTTTGTTTTGTTTTTATTTTCTGTATCTATTTTGTTTTTCTTTTAGTTTGTTTGTTCTTTTGTAACTAAACATTAGTTACAAAAGAACAAACAAACTAAAAGAAAAACAAAATAGATACAGAAAGTACTCGTATGTAGTGTTGTGATGTCCAAAATAATAAATTTTTCTTTCTTTCTTTCTTTAATAGTACAGAACAGTAATAATTTCTTCCCTGAAACAAAGACTTTAGGTTAGAAGTGGACTCGATGGAAGGACACCTGATTGAGGTTAACTCATCACATGGACACGAGGTGGCCCTGGTGAATATTTACCTAGATTAACTCCATCCTACGTAGATATGGGTTAATCCCCGCCTCTTCCCAAGGGTGTACTGACATGTAGATGTTGTGTGTGCTGCAAAGCGAAATAAATTCCAATAAGAATCTTTGTCATGATATTTTTCACATGTACTAACTTTCAGCGAGGTACATACCAAAGCAAGATGGCTGGCAGGAGGATTGGGAGGAGCCATCTTGCTTTGGTCTTTTGGTTTGTCGTCGTGCCTGAGGACGCATCTCAAATTGTCATCACTGGTGCAAGGATAAAATAGAAATCAGCCTTATGAGGAGGATGATTTCGAGGATTACCTGAGGGAGTTGAAGAAGCCGCCGGTATGTAGTACCTCGCAAACTAACAGATACATACAAACGACAAAAAACCCAACGGTTTGGATTTTCGGCGGCCAGAACTGTTTGGGAATGGCATCGAAGTTACTACAAACACAAAACCAGCGTCGTCTTAAGGAGCAAAATGTAATCGCGCACACGAAACCAAATGGGTCATCGGAAGAAATATTAAGGGATAGTATATAAGTTAATAACTGATTTTAAAGACAAAATTATAGTAGGTATTGGTGAAAATGACACAAATCCTTACAAAGTAATTATTGAGTTACATAGTTTAATGAAAAAAAATTCCTAAAAATCATATTTTTATCTTAAAAATTTATAAGAATGGGTACTTTAATGCTAATGTAGTCGAGGTGTTGAAAGTAAACTCCGTTCTCCAGTACTATAGCGAATTTATTCACTAATCGGCACGTGCAATTTGCACAAGTTAACAGCTCGACGATTGGCGAGCGACTGAGCCGAGACACGGCAGCCATTTTGTTTTATATAGGGTTTTGACGGTTGACATCAAAATGAAGCGGTGGGGTTGCAGTATCTATGTTCAGTTCAAAAACAATTTAATTTTAACAAATAATTATTTTATAAAACAGATATAAAAAAATATATAATTAAGGGATAATAATTATAAAACTATATATTTGTATTTAGAGAGTGTATGGCATTTGACTACAACTCAGCCATCCTATTCTAGACGATACCCATCGTTAGTAGGTAGGTACATACTTAGGATTAAATTAAACTATTTCCTGACAAAATACATTAATTCATTCAAATTCATAAACTCGCTACTTTAACCACATAAATAAATTCCAGATATAAGATTTATTTATTAATTAATTATTTTCACAGTAGAGTATTATTACACAACCGATGTAATACTAATTGATCGGTTACCGATTTTTCTTAAAATCCCAATCACGACTACATCGATTGGTGACCGGGTTTTTTTTGTACACCCCACAATGGATGTAGTACTACTAATTGATCGGTTACCTGATTTATCATAAAATCCCCGATCATGACCACATCAATTGGTGACCGGGTTGTGTAATAATACACTACTTCTTTTAGCGGAATATGAGTAAGTACTACTTTTATTTTTATTAATCAATATTTTGTATTATACATAAACAATCACCTCTCAAAAAATATTACTTAAACATCATTACTAAACTCATAGCGATCATAGTTATAGAAGTAACAATTTTGTTAATTTACATTTTCACTTTCACTATTATCAGATTTGCTGTCACATGAATTGTCACTATCATCATGTGTGCCACCAAAACTTAGCCAGGGATGTATTTTATCAACGGCAACTATCCCTTCATAGCGTTTTCCTTTTTTTGTGAGGGCGGTATCCCCAATGATATACCTGTCATTCGGTAACACCTTTTCGCCGTGGTCGTATTCCACCTACTGTAGCAAAACAGAATCATTATAATAATAAAATAATATCAATGTGGCATACGACCACGGCGATACGGCATAATCATTTCAGCAGAGACAATTTTCTTGTATTGAACTTTTTAGATCGTTTTTTTTAGTAGTCGGGTTTTGATTCTATATGGACCACGAAATTTAGGCTATAGCTTGCGTGATTGTCCATCTTGACTAGGGATCGCTCTTAATGCTCTTACGAGGTCTCCCTCATTAAATCTCTGTACCCGCTTGCGAGTGTCATATTGTTTTTTGTCCTTTGACTGTTGAATTTCAATCAAACGTTTTAGCTTCTCGCCTAGTTTCGTCCAGACTGGCATCAATGATTTCATTACCTACGTCATTGATTACATCATTAAGTTTATTCTTTGATGGGTTGGTTACTCTACGACCAAAAAGTGATTCAGTTGGCGTTTTCTTTGTCATTGAATGAACGGAAGTATTGATCCCCAGTTGGATATCGGGTAAGTTAAATATGTGTTTTATTCCGTTAGTTTTAATGAAACCCTGGAAAGCTGAAACTAGTACCCTGATCCGTAATGAGTCTTGTAGGGGTACCAAAATAGCTGAAATGCTCTTTAAATACTTTAATACTTGTAGATGACTTGGTATTCGGGACTGCAGTTAGGTTTACGAATTTTGTGAACGCATCAACAATGACCAAAATATACATGTTTCTACGTTTACTACGTTAACGTGTCATAAAAAACACGTATAATTGAAGACAACAAGTTTCGTGCTGTGGAAGTGCAGAAATAGTGACAATAATACTGGCGAAAGCGAAACAATAGTGTACTCATTGTTGACTTTCAGTGCTATAATAGGACTCACAAATAGAAAATTTTTCACCTTTCCGAAGACCACAATTGTATGGGGCTGTGTTAGTAGACTACCATTAAATAAGTCGAAAATAATAACCTTTTTGCTGACTTATAATAAACAAAAAATATATTTTGTGAAAAACCGCCATCTGTCGTAGACAAGTGGAAGTGTCGTATTATGCTCGCCAAAAGTTAGGTCAATAACTCGTCAAGAGGTTGGATATTGCTAAGCTTGGTAATACATAGTGTTTGCAGTCTGCGATAGGGGGCGATACTGGTAAATTAAATCAATTATTGTCATCTGTTTACCTCCAAGCTAAAAATGAATTCGTCGAAATCATGCGCTGGCTGCAAAAAGCCTTTAACTAAAAGGGATTTCCTGAAATGTATGACATAGATTGCGTTAGTATTTCATACTCTTTCTTTAATTTTATGAAGCAAAAAGACAAATGGCTCTGTCCAGTATGCAAAAACAACAAACCAAAAACTGGAAACATAAATACACCTGTCCGCCCTTGTACAGCGATTGAGGATGCGATACCATCTACAGAGGAGGGAGATCGGAATACTACAAAACGTAAGAAGAACTCACGTCCTTTAGGAAATACCACGTCCTCCGGGCAGGTGACGAACCAGGATGATACCAGTCCCCAATTTACTCCGGAGAAAAACGATACAATTACCGAACTAAAACTGTATTTAACTGATCTTATAAAAAGTCTAGTAGATAGTTTACGAGGAACCATTACCGTGATCGTGGACACCATCAAAACACATACTACACGGATCGAACAACTATAAAGAAAGGTGGAAGAACTCGAGAAACGGACTGACAATGAGGACGAAATGAACTTTCTTCAGTGTAGGATCTCCAACCTAGAAGCGGAAATCAATGACCGTGACCAACTGCTCCTCCTTAACGATGTGGAAATAAGCGGATGCACGGAAGAGGCAAAGGAGCACAGTACTAGTATCGTAATCGCACTGGTAAAGAAAATCGGCGTAAATCTCGACGAAAAAGACATAGTGTGCGCGGAGAAGGCAGGACCGCCGAGGGCTGCGGCGCACGGCGCGTAACCCGGGACTCTCTGCTGCGGGAGGCGCGCGTGCGACGTAACGCGACTACCGAGGGCCTGCCTGTATCTGGCCCAGCGCGACAATTCTACGTCAATGAGAGGCTTACCAAACACCATAGGCATCTCTTTCAGCGCGCGCGTGAGCTGGCACGTTCTAAGAACTTTAAGTTTGTATGGACAAGGGAGGGAAAAATATTTGCCAGACAGCAAGAAGGGAAAGCACGCCATAGACTACGTACCGAAGAGGATTTCGAGAGGGTTTTTGGTAGTCGTGATATTTGAGCTTATGAATCTAATATGTGGATACCATAGTTCCCTTATTGTTGCATTTTATTTTTATTTTTACCTTTCGAATTATCTAATACTAACCTTACTACTACCTTTGTCTAATACTAATAATTAACGTTTCTTTACAAGGTTCGAACAACACACCACTCATCTTTTACTTACACACCCCAAAGGAAACAAAGACTGTTTCTTACACATGTCAACGATTATCACTGAAGTTCACTTTACACATTCACAACGCTAATAGTAAACATCACACACACACTCAATCGACACTTCGCAGACACGGTGCCATTAAACGTCTCATACTTACATACAATATCTTTGAAAATTTACACTCACATACGCTCCAGTATCTTCTATAAATCACGCCCGTCCAGTCCTATATTTTTTAATACTATAGAAATGCTAATTTTAATAATTAATATATTTTTTACCTATCATGTCAATGGCTAATGTAAACAGAAAATGTTTGCGACTAGGGCTCCTCAACGCAAGATCATTGAATACTGGACAGGACGAACTTTTGGTAATGGTATTGCGGTATGGCTTAGACATTCTTGCTATAAATGAAACGTGGATACAAGATGGGGAAAATGCTCTTGTACCCTCTATACCAGATTATAGATTTATTCATAAAGCTCGCAAAGGTAAGAGGGGCGGTGGGTTTGTTTTTTATGTGAGAAAAGAAATCATAACTAAAATACATCGGGCCTCAGTCACTATTGGAACAATTATGGCTTGAGGTTCGGCTACCTGGTGCGACTTTGGCGCTGGGCACCGCATACAGACCAGAAAGCGTGAGTGTCCAGGATGCTCTGGACTCGCTTAGTGAATCGGTCAACATGATGTCTCGATGTTCTTATTTATGCTTAATGGGAGACCTTAATATTAACGTCAGTCAAGTAGACTGCAGGAAGGCCAAGGAATTGTCTATTTTTTGTACCCAACACAACCTGGAGCAATTAATCATGGAAGCGACTCGTGTAACTGATTCTACTGAGACTACCTTAGATCTAATTCTTACAGACGTGTCGACCCGCTGCAGGGATGTTAAAGTGGTACATAATCGCTGCCTCAGTGATCATGCAACTGTGATGGTGGACTTGGATATTAAAAAGCCAAAACCGGTGAAACAAATTGTCTACAAACGAGCTTTTTATGACATACTAACGGACTTCTTTGTAAAGGATTTGTTGACGTATTTTTTGATGCCTTGACTGTATCAATCTCTAATTTCTCAAATCATGATAATGTTGTTTTGATGGGGGATTTCAACATAGATTTATTTGAAAAGATAATGAAAAAGCGATAAAATTTTACGATTTTTTGCAAACGTTGGGTTTGGAACAGGTGATTTCGGAACCGACCCACTATTATACGAATACAGATACTCTCATAGATCTGGTCTGTACTAATACACCAGTACAAGATGTGTCTGTAGAAAACATAACGGGTAGGCTCGGGCATGCTATGATAAATGTTACGTTTTCTTTTAAAACACTGAAAGCCCCCCCTAGTATCATAGCATACAGACCTCTGAGGGACATTGACATCGATGTTTTCGATGAAGATGTAAATTCTATAAACTGGGAGTCAATACCTAAGTTGAGTTGTGTTGATGAAATGATTGTATCATTTAACTCTAAAATACTGGCACTATTTAATAAACACGCACTACTAAAAACAATAATACTAAGATCAATGGGGTCACATCCCTGGATCACGGATAATATTAAACGAATGATAGACTTGCGCAATGAGGCTTTTGTTAAATATCGGAAATCAAAGATGGAAAGTCATAAAAAACAATACACAGAGTTAAAAAAAATAGTTTTAAATAGTATAACAAATTAAAAAAAAGCTTATTACAACCATTATGTCTATTCTAATTATAAAAATACTAAGGAAATGTGGAAAAATTTGAAAAGGACTGTAACGTTTGATAATAAAAATGAGCACTCCCTCCCTGATACTTTCAATAACCCTAACGTAATCAATGATAGCTTTATAAATGATATTTCTGACAGCGACACGATCCCCTTATTTCAGTTGAATTGTGTTGAATTATTATACGTTGAATTATTATGCAGATATATATAATTGAACATCATCTGCATAAAGATGAGAGTTGCAAAAGTCAATAGAATTTACAATATCTGCACTAAATACAACAAAAAGCAACGGCCCAAGTATTGAGCCCTGAGGAAATCCACGATCAAGCATTCTATATCGTGACAGCAACACCTTACCATCCTCACCAGTCAACTTCACGCATTGTGTGCGATTGCTCAAGTAGTTTTCAAACCAACCAAGTGATTTTTGATCCAATCCATAATAAGACAGCTTTGACAGCAATAAGTTAGTCGGAATACAATCAAAAGCACGAGAGAAATCTAGCAGGGCCATACACGTGCCCCTTCCAGAGTCCTGTTGAGATAGAATATTATCTACTACGTCGATCAAAGCCGTCACTGTACCCATCCCTTTAGGAAACCCTGATTGATTTGCCGGTAATATTTTTGCATCTTCCACAAACTGAGAAAACTGCAAACGAATTACCTTCTCTAGTACCTTAGATAGAAAAGGGAGGATGCTTATTGGCCTAAGGTCTTTGATTTCAGATGGGTTGTTTATTTTAGGGATTGGTGTGACTATCGCTGATTTCCACATACTAGGCACCACACCGGTTAGAATGGAACTGTTTACGATTTTGGTTATCACAGATAATGTACGAGGTAGCGCAAGCAACACCATGTCCCTTGCGATACCATCTGCACCTATAGCATTCGTAGTAATGCTCATAATATGCTTAGCAATTTCGCTCTCGTGGACCGGTTTTAATGTAAAAATACGATCACTAAACTTGTGATTAGCAAAATAATTCAACTGAGATAAGGGGATCGTGTCGCTGTCAGGAATATCATTTATAAAACTATCATTGATTACGTTAGGGTTATTGAAAGTATCAGGGAGGGAGTGCTCATTTTTATTATCAAACGTTACAGTCCTTTTCAAATTTTTCCACATTTCCTTAGTATTTTTATAATTTATTAGAATAGACATAATGGCTGTAATAAGCTTTTTTTTCATTTGTTATACTATTTAAAACTATTTTTTTTTAACTCTGTGTATTGTTTTTTATGACTTTCCATCTTTGGTTTCCGATATTTAACAAAAGCCTCATTGTGCAAGTCTATCATTCGTTTAATATTATCCGTGATCCAGGGAAGTGACCCCATTGATCTTAGTATTATTGTTTTTAGCAGTGCGTGTTTATTAAATAGTGCCAGTATTTTAGAGTTAAATGATACAATCATTTTATCAACACAACTCAACTTAGGTATTGATTCCCAGTTTATAGAATTTACATCTTCATCGAAAACATCGATGTCAATGTCCCTCAGAGGTCTGTATGCTATGATACTAGGGGGGGCTTTCAGTGTTTTAAAAGAAAACGTAACATTTATCATAGCATGCCCGAGCCTACCCGTTATGTTTTCTGCAGACACATCTTGTACTGGTGTATTAGTACAGACCAGATCTATGAGAGTATCTGTATTCGTATAATAGTGGGTCGGTTCCGAAATCACCTGTTCCAAACCCAACGTTTGCAAAAAGTCGTAAAATTTTATCGCTTTTTCATTATCTTTTCAAATAAATCAATGTTGAAATCCCCCATCAAAACAACATTATCATGATTTGAGAAATTAGAGATTGATACAGTCAAGGCATCAAAAAATACGTCAACACTTATCCAATTAGGGCGGTAGGCCGTTCCAATTAATAACTAACGCCCATTGATCGCCATCGATAACCACATCTGTTCGATGTTTGTTACCGGGTGCGGCAGGAGTCGCGCGCGGACGTCGCGCTTGACAAAGAATGCAACCCCACCATCGCGGCCTCGCTTCATAGTAAGCGGGCGAGGCGCATTCCGCAGCCGGTAGCCCGGCACAGTGGGCGCACGGGACTCCTGTCCCTGGCGCAGCCAGGTCTCGTTTATGGCAACTAGGTCGGCGTCATGCTTCTTCATTGCAGCGATCAGGTCATCGTGTCCTGTTCTCAGCGAGCCTGCGTTATACAATGCTAACTTAACGTTTTTAGTTTTCGGAGCGCCAGTAAAATACTAATAATTGACTAGCGCAGCGAGAGATTATAGTTTTTAGAAGATACGGTGCGCAGGCAAGGATGATAACGCGAATAATACTTGGTGATGTAGATGATGAGACAATGAGTTTAATATAGAGTGAATCGTGATGTTCAGCGTAAGTGATTTCATAAAGTGTGCTAGATATTCGTATATTATAATTAATTAGATTCTGGTTAGGTGAAAAAATATTATCGTGTATAACAACGCACAACAGATTAAAACAGGTGTCATGCATATAACTATTCAGTGACTTTACACACAACAATATCGAATGCACAATCAACCGCATCATTGGACAGTTATAAAGGTAAACATCGCATTTAATAATATGATGATACAACACAACATTACATACTAATTCATTTTGGCGGTACATTCTAAAGACAAAACAAATACAATTAACCATATTTAAAGAGAAACAGTTGTGATAAGAATATGTATTTAATTGAATTGAGCAGATAATTACTAAACGTTCAAACATTACTGCATTTGAAAACACGAGATAGGTCGGCTTCCGTGCGGATACGATGTCTAGGCACGCCCGTTCCCGAACTCTGCCTTACGTAAATTTTACCCTCCCGGGTCCAGGCAAAGCGCCAGTTGAACTGTACCCTGAGCTCACGGACCTTCTGAAACAAAATCCTGTTCGCCTTAGTAAGTCGCTCATTTACATAAAAATGGCGATGTGGGTCAGGAAAGAGGAATATTAGTCCACTCCGTAGTTGCTCCGCGACGCACCCGTGCTCCTTGCAGTAGCTGGTCTCTCACCGCCCGTCGGGCCAGCCGCACCACAATCAACCTAGGGCGAGGATTCGGCGCATTGTCTAACGGTGCCGTAGGACGCCCCACTCTCATTGCGCTGACGATTTCATGCTCAGCCAAAGTTAGCCCTAGCTTTTGCCCCAGAGTAGACACCACATGCAGCACATTTTCGCCATTTTGCTCGGGGATGCAGGATATTTCAATATCATTGAGCAGGGATTCTTGGTCACGGTCATTTAGGTCTGCCCTTAGCTGTGCTACCACTTCTTCAAGGGGTCCCGGTGATTGGCCCCCATTTATTGTGACCCGATTCTCCATGGCGTTCATACGTTCACACAGGTCGTCAATGCGTTTATCACAGCCATCTATCCTCGAGACTACACCAGCTATGGTAGTACTCAGCTGTTCTATTTGTTGACGCATGGCATGAATCTCTCCCCTCATATGACGCATCTCTTCTACTAACGCCTCCATGTCCGTTCCCATTTCGATGACAGGTGCTGCACCACTGACCTGCGTATTTCCGTATGACACATCCATATCCGATGAGGTATCCTGCAGCAGGTTTTGGTGGTGGTAGACTCCTCTCCTTGCGTTCACAAAGTCAGCTCGAACTAGTGTATCGGTGTTGTCGGTTTTAGGCTCCTTGCTCTTACACTGAACGCACTTCCAAGACTTTTTATGATCGTTGTTCATCGTGTTATAGAACCGCTGTTCGGAGACATTTGCACATTGCAAATCATACATTTGTTCACATAAATAACAACGTAAAAATCGCCGGTCAGTTATGTCATTGTAGCAGCCAGCGCACTTTTTATTGCTATTCATCGCCATCGCAGATACGACCCTATCACGTACGCACAGTAGACACAAATTCTTCTGACTTGCTATAAAGTTTGACGCGTTTCGTAGTCTGTCGTCCAAACAGCTGAGCCAATCAGCTGACTACTGCTGCGCATGCCGCAGCAGTAGTCAGCTGATTGGCTCAGCTGTTTGGACGTTAGGTACGGTGACTAACACAATGTATGGCCGGCGAGTTTTTGCAATAGATTTACGTCTTTCACGGTCACAATCTCACTTATTTATTTACACAGTTCAATAGCCCTCTACATTAGCTTTATTTTAGTATAACTTTTGTAGATAATGGTCAAAATTATACAATTTTTACGAATTTAATTAACAGAGTAAGATAATAGATGTCTGACGTTGCGCGCTTCGTTCGGAAAGAATGTCAATTTTGCCAAGAAAAAAAATGCATTTATTTAGTTTTAAAGTCAAGCTGCCTTCTCTGAGCAAGAACAGGACCTAGACGAGTAAACCCCTCTTCGAAATCTTTTGCGGGAATTAAAACATCGTCCATGTAGACAAGTGCATATTTAACGCGAGCTTTATTAAGAATCCAAAACAAGTCCAAAAGGCATCCTATTAAATTCATACTGTCCGTTAGGAATGACAAAGGCAGTTTTATGGCGAGAATCTTCAATATAATATCCAGACACTAAATCTAGACTTATGAACAGTTTACTATTAGCCAGTAAATCTAGTTGTTCTTCTATTCTAGGTAAGTGAAAATTCTCTTTTACAGTTTTATTATTGAGAGCTTGGTAGTCTACGCATAAGCGCTTTTCACCAGTCTTTTTTTGCACAAGCACTATGGGACTGGCGTAGGGGGGACTTGATTCACAAATGATGTCGCACTCTAACGTTTCTTGGATCATATTTTGAACTAACTGTTTATAGCTTAGAGAAAATCTGAAAGGCCTATATACCACTGTTTCAGAGTCTTTTTTTTATTTTTTATTTTATTTATTTATTAAGGAATAACAACAGCCGTTAACATTACGTATACTTATCATATTAAAGGGTAACACTTAAATATTTTAGGCCATAGCAGTTATTTACAATATTACATAAATTTATATGTACAAACATAGTCTTTGACAATAGTTACTTAAAATTATAGCCAACTGATATAAATCTAACAAGATCATTAAGAGTATACGAATTTGTTTCTTTACCATTTTTTTTTATATACTTAATGTGATAACATGTGCACATTATAGGTAACTAATTGTACACTGTGCACTCAGTGCACAAGTAAGTATTGCATTATTTAGATATAATCTTATCATCCTACCATGCATTATGAGTTATTTAAATAACATATTAAATACTACACCGAAACGGTACTATATAACTAAAGTAAAATAGGTAAGTAAGTAAGTAGGTAAATGTGTTTAGAAAATAATGACTTTACATACGCACAGAATCGAACGCAAAAAATAATGAACGATTGATTCTGTGCGTATGTAACGCACAGAATCAATAGTTCATTATATAACTTAAGTGTTTTTATACAATTAAAAGATTTTAATATCATTAGTAAGGTAAGCTAAGTCGAATAAGTTTGTAAAAAAAAAAGAATCTTCATCCATTCTAGCTCACTACAATGTTTTTAATTGATTGTTTGAAAGAACCCTTACTTCCATGAATGAAAGGGTCCACTGATGTGAAAGTTTTGTTAAAAGTGTTAAATATTCGCGTCAAAACGGCATTTTGTCCATAATTGGTTTTGTGGCAAGGAACCGCAAAAAGATAGAGAGACTCACTGCAATAGGGCAGGTTCCCTGGAAAACTTCTGCAAATCTTCGAAAGATCTAATCCGAATTGAGGGGCTGCCTTCGCGGCCGTCGTGTTTTCTAATGTAGATAATTCCATCCTGAACCCAGCAATATCTGTAGTCATTTTCCTTTTTCCAATTTCGAATTGACCGAAATAACCGCCGGGTTTCACCTGTAAGTCTCTCATTGACATAAACATTCCTATCAGATCCATTTCCCACGATATCCTTGCTCACGAGCGTTCGTCGGTTCTTAGCTTGCTTAAGGAATTCCTCTCGTTTAGTTCTCCTTGTAAAAGATACTACGAGTAGGCGCAGGAAGCTCACTTTTTCACTTCTGTCCATTTTATTGCGTGGGCCAACACGGGATACGTAGTCTAAGTCACGTTCACCAAGCTCAACTCCGATCTTATACGCGGCAGTTAGTACTAGATGCGCAGGATTCTCGTTTGGGGTTTCTTCGACACCCAAAATTTCAAGATCGGATTGAAGGCGTTCGTGAGATTGCTTGTTGAGTTGGTCTTGCAGCTGACTCACTTGCGACTTTAGAATTGTGTTTTCTTTTTCTTTATCCTCTAGTACCTTGATCCTGGCATCGTAGCTCATTAGCTTCGCTGAGAGATCATCAAACCTGCTTGCAAAACTAGTCTCCATTCTGAACATGTCTTGACGTAAGCTTTGGATCTCTGATATAAGAGATTGCATACTGGAGCTAACTGGAACATCGCTGGGAGGGTTTAAAATAAAGCCTGGAGAGTTGCATGTCTTTTTGCGAAATGTAACATTTTCATTTTGCCTAATTGGTGTATTGGTGTTGTCCCCGCTTTTCTTGGCGCTTACACTGCAATCTGGGCATATCCATTTCTTTACTTGATCCTTAGTAAGGCGCGACGCATTAGCACATTGAAGATGATACATCTTTCCACATTTCTGTATCGAGCAGCAGATAACCTCTTCTTCCGTAATTAGTTGAAGGCACCCTGAGCAACTCATATTCGCGTCTTACTGTTTGCAATTTAAAACGGGCCTCGGTAGGCAAGTAGGCTGGAACGCTTGAACGAAGCACGACGCGACCTCGGGCCGAACACAGCCGATGACTTACGACGCTTGAACGAAGCACGGCGCGACCGCGGTCGCCGAAGACAGCCGACGACTCACGGTGGGTAGCGAGCGCGCGGTGTGTTGGACGGCGGTGTTGATGGCGTCGTCGGTTTAGAAATATTTTTGAAATGAAAACACTTATATCTTTGCCTATATCTCGAGTATATTCAAATATCTTTCGAAATTCACTTAGGTCTATTCCTTGGCTTTCTATTAATGTAATTTATTGCACGAAAAGCTCGCGTTTTACCGGGTCTATCATTTAATATTTGCGGAACGGACAAAAACGCGTCTTTACTGTACAAGTGCCCGGGCGAAATTTTCATCTCTGTCAATATATCTGTAACTATATCACTAATTCAAAAAATAATACTCTGGACTTATGTTTTAGCAATCTTCCCCTAACACACAACCAACACATCCCCTATTGAAGGAAGATACGTACCATCCGTCGATCACTATAGAAATTTTGGATCTCGAACGTAAGCCATTCAAGGAGAAACGTCATTCAAGGTTTAGTTTTCACAAAGGTAATTACGAGGACATTAATGAGTATTTTTCTTCTGTCGACTGGTCGCGCGTTTTGTCAGGCGATTGTATTAATGATGATATCGATGATTTTTATAAGGTATTGCGTGAATGTTGCCTACTTTACATTCCGATCTCAAACTGTTCTAGTACTAAATCTCATCATCCCGTCTGGTATAGCCGTGCTTTGATCAGGATCATAAAAAGAAAAAATGCCTTTCATAAAAAGTGGAAACGGCATCGAAACCCGCGTGATTATGACGAGTTTTCACTTCTGAGGGATAGGGTTAAAACTGTTCAAGCGAAGTGTTTAGAGGAGTTCACAAATAAAGCAGAAAATATCATAAAAACTAGTCCAAAATACGTATGTGAAATCTAGGCGTAAGGGCAGCAGTTACCCCAAACAATTTAGTCTAGAAAATGATGTTTTCTCAGAGGGTCAAGATATTTACAATGCATTCAATGGATTTTTTGAAAGTGTATTTATTCCATCTATCACTATCAATAATTATCAGCATCTAGATCTTAAAGATTATGGCTCTTCTGATGCTGTCTCCACTGTGAATATATCACCTGCTCTCGTCGAGAAACTCCTCAGTAGGCTCGATAAAAATAAGGGCGCGGGCTGTGATGGCATTCCACCTGTGTTTTTGGCTAACTGTGCCAAAACTTTGGCGTATCCTATTTATTTAATGTTTTATAAATCGTTAAAGCAAGGTACGTTCCCTTCAGAGTGGAAAAAAAGCTTTTTTTCCACTCTGAAGGGAACGTACCTTTTACTTACGCTTTTCGTGCAATAAATTACATTAATAGAAAGCCAAGGAATAGACCTAAGTGAATTTCGAAAGATATTTGAATATACTCGAGATATAGGCAAAGATATAAGTGTTTTCATTTCAAAAATATTTCTAAACCGACGACGCCATCAACACCGCCGTCCAACACACCGCGCGCTCGCTACCCACCGTGAGTCGTCGGCTGTCTTCGGCGACCGCGGTCGCGCCGTGCTTCGTTCAAGCGTCGTAAGTCATCGGCTGTGTTCGGCCCGAGGTCGCGTCGTGCTTCGTTCAAGCGTTCCAGCCTACTTGCCTACCGAGGCCCGTTTTAAATTGCAAACAGTAAGACGCGAATATGAGTTGCTCAGGGTGCCTTCAACTAATTACGGAAGAAGAGGTTATCTGCTGCTCGATACAGAAATGTGGAAAGATGTATCATCTTCAATGTGCTAATGCGTCGCGCCTTACTAAGGATCAAGTAAAGAAATGGATATGCCCAGATTGCAGTGTAAGCGCCAAGAAAAGCGGGGACAACACCAATACACCAATTAGGCAAAATGAAAATGTTACATTTCGCAAAAAGACATGCAACTCTCCAGGCTTTATTTTAAACCCTCCCAGCGATGTTCCAGTTAGCTCCAGTATGCAATCTCTTATATCAGAGATCCAAAGCTTACGTCAAGACATGTTCAGAATGGAGACTAGTTTTGCAAGCAGGTTTGATGATCTCTCAGCGAAGCTAATGAGCTACGATGCCAGGATCAATGTACTAGAGGATAAAGAAAAAGAAAACACAATGGACAACATTTCATATTTTTAACATGTCCATATTGTTTTTTTATATGAAAATAGACATAAAATGAACGGACTCATATTTTTTCTTTTTTCAAAATTTGTCCATTTTCATGCATAAAATAATTATTAAAATTCTTTATATTCTAAATAGACGTAAGCGCCAAATGACGTCATCGGACGGCTGAATACAGCGATATTCCTTTGCTTATCATTGTTTTAATAAAAAAAAGGTACTACTGTCAAAGGTAAATAATACTAGTGTCAACATTGTCAACGTCATTCATACATTCAACGTTGACAAGTTGTCTTTATTTTGACAGTTGAATGTCATGGGTTTGGCATTTCGTAAATTTAAAACTATAATGTGCTAAGCAAAGAAATATTTTACATTCTGCCGTCCGATGACGTCATCTTACGTTTTTTAGTTTTTAATTTTTTTCTCAGTAAATAAGCAATATAAAAAATTTATAAATATAT
Source organism: Marasmia exigua (assembly GCA_019059595.1). Taxonomy (NCBI): domain Eukaryota; kingdom Metazoa; phylum Arthropoda; class Insecta; order Lepidoptera; family Crambidae; genus Marasmia; species Marasmia exigua. The sequence goes on along the minus strand of CM032493.1, from coordinate 7,409,332 downwards.
ATTCGCGCAGCGGAAAAGTAAATAAAGAAATGGTATTTTTTGTTTCAGAGCTTAGCAATTTTGAAATGTTGTCCATTCTAAAGTCG
>CM032493.1:7353912-7409146 GCA_019059595.1 Marasmia exigua | reverse complement strand
ATCGCAATAGTGATCAAGAAATAGTGATTGCTCTCGATAAAAAGAAACAGGATATAGGAAACATCAGAAAATTTGTTGGACAATCTCTGAAAAAACAAGCAGATAAAATGTTAGCTCAATCTTCGCTTAAATATCCTGCTGCTAATACAGGCGATAATGTAGTGGTAAAAATTCCTGATGTAGACCGCGCCAAAGCCGATGACAGAAACATTATGGCTGTTATAGTTTCTCAGGAGACAAAAGGAATGTACAAGTTAGGCACTAATCATGGGATTCTAAATCAACTTTACGCAAGGAATCAGTTCACTGTCTGCAAAGAAACGTTTTTTACAATAGATACCGTTCCTCAACATGAAGTTGCCATCAGGGAATGTGCAAAAAAAGAGTCACATCTTGGCGGCCAAGGATTTCAGCATTGCAACTGTACTAGAGAATGCGTTTCAAATAGGTGTAAATGTAAAAAGTCAAACCTCATGTGTAACTCAAAATGTCACAAGAGCCTTACGTGTAAGAATAAATAATAATTATGACCTGGTTAATTAATGTCAGTTCGTTTTAAAAACTTTATTATTTTTGTCTTTATTGGGTGTTGATCACTGTGTTTTTATTTTTTTGTTTTATAGCAAGTGAGCTTTGAATTTACTTTATAAATTAAAGTTAAATATCTTTATAACAATGTCAATTGACATGAAATTATTATCTTGTTATTTTAAATTTTCAAAATAATCTTTATGATAAGTTAGGTATGCTTAAAGCAATGTTAGTTCGTTTTAAAAACTTTATTATTTTTGTCTTTATTGGGTGTTGATCACTGTGTTTTTATTTTTTGTTTTATAACCAGTGAGCTTTAAATTTACTTTATAAATTAAAGTTAAATAACTTTATAACAATGTTTATTGTCGTGAAATTACTATCTTATGTTATCTGAATTTTTTAAGTAATAATCTTTATGATTAGTTAAGGCAAATTGAAATATAATTGTATAATCTTAAACGCATACCTACGTGTTTTATTACATTATCCAAGTCATCAAAGATATTATATATAATAGCTAGTTAATGTGATTAATTTCGTGTCCATTATCACTTTAACCAAACTGAGTAGATATTATGCATAATGGCTAGCCATTATACATAATATCCAGATTTATTACTTTGGCTGTAACATATATACACAATTGAAACAAAGACCTAGTGGATTTCACCTGGGACCCAATCACTTTAGTAGGAGACGGCCGCTCAGAACGAGTGTAGTAAGGTCTAGGGTGTTATCTGAGACTTCTGTAATGATAGTTATTAGCTTGGTACGGCTGGCCGAGCTGATTTCATAATCAGAGCAGACTCTCTCCACGTTTGTGGTAAAGCCCCAATGAAAATGAAATAATGAGAAATAATAAGAAAACGCACAATGGTAGTCTCCGGACTGACAAGTTGCATCGAATCGAACGAAGCCACGACTAGTCCGGAGACGTAAACCCATTTTGCGAAAATTAAAATTAAGTGGGTGGAGAGACATGAGCCAAGCTGGTACAGAAAAATTCTTCTGTGTGTCTACTCGAGGCAAGCTGCTCACTCGCTTAGTTTAATTTTTAAATTGCTACAACTATCTAAGAACTGAGTTCTATTTGATCCCTGAAATGCGATTTAAGAGTTGAAATGAATTTGAGCTAGCAGATATCGGTAACGTACAACTCATTAATTCACACATTAAAATGTTAATTAAGTTATGGAGTTATTGGACATTGTGCGAACGAGTGTAGTTGCATTGCGACCGAACAAAAGCTGTCTACTAAGTTAAATTAAGTGGGTGGAAGAACATGAAGCAGACAAGTAGGTGGAGGGACCTGAGCCAAACTGGTACAATAAATACTGCTGTTAATCTACTCTACACACACTCACGAGAGACCAAAATTCACTACAAAATCTTTTGCTTAGGAGTTATTGGGAAAAAACCGTATTTAAAATCAACATTCATCTACATTTGAGGGATATTGGGAAGACTAACGATCGAGTGAGGCCGCGGACGCGTCGCAGACGTACGCGGCCGACACGAGTGAGTTAGAATTCCCAATATCCCGCTACTCATTTGATACCCATGTTGATGGGATTGATAAAACCTAAGTTATCTGCCATTTTGTTGAGGCCGCCATCATGTAATAATGATGCACTCAAGCATCATTATTACATGGTTTTTTACCTGATAATTTATTACAATCTAATTCCTCAAACATAGCCCTTCCAGAGACTTGATCTGTCCTTTTAACGTCACACAATCTTGGACATAACTGTTCTGGACACGACTACTCATGCCCTCACCTAATATGCCATTTTGTAACCACGCCCATCTTGGATTTTAAATTTTGTCGTAATCACAGTATTCTACTAGTAGTAGTAGTGTAGCCCTTTCATTTGATGCCCATATTGAGGGGGTTGTGGAAAAATATGAAATCCGCCATTTTGCACCGGCAGCCATCTTAGATTTACAACGTTATTGATATAACTATATTGTATTGTCATCGGAACTAAAGGTGTGTACCAAATTTAAGATAAATCTGACAACAGGAAGGTACTCAAATCTCAATTTCTAATTTTGACCCAAATAAATAAATACCGTACGGGTCGAGCTAAATAAAACCGTTTAAAAACTAAAGGGAAGGAAAAAAGTCCTTACTCTATTGAAGAATTTTTAAATGTGACATAAGTCAATATGTAATCTCTATAGTATTAATTATTATTGTTCTCTAAATCTCTCTTAATCAGCCAGGGGTACGGATCAGACGAAGGATCGCGCACTCTGACAATCCACGAAGCCCAGGGACAGACGTTCGAGAACGTTGCGATAGTCAGAACAACTGCGAAACAGTCCCATCTCCTGCAAAGTGTCCCACAAGCGGTGGTAGCCATCTCCAGACACACAAAAACTTGTGTATATTATACAGATAACGCCACTAACGACGCCACAGCGCGCCTAATATCCATGGCATCGAAGGCTACCATCGAAAAAATAACCGAGTACAACCTCAAAATGGCGATCCGCCGGGGCGATGACGCGGTTAGGGATAAGCTTGCAAATAAAACATAAAGTATTAACATATCCCAAAACTCCCCCACTGAGGTCCTTAACTGTTGTTGATACCCATATTGGTGGGATTGATAAAAAAATGTTATCAGCCATTTGGTAGCGGCGGCCATCTTAGATTTCAATTTTTCATAGTAAATTGTATTCTACTTGTTGAAACCTTTCATTTGATACCCATGTTGATGGGATTGATAAAACCTAAGTTATCTGCCATTTGTAGAGGCCGCCATCTTGGATTTTAATTTTATAAAGTACATTGTATTCTACTGGTTGATCACTTTCATTTGATACCCATATTGATGGGATTGACAAAACCTACGTTATCCGCCATTTTGTAGCGGCCGCCATCTTGGATTTCAATTTTTTATAGTATATTGTATTCTGCTTGTTGAGCTCTTTCATTTGATACCCATATTGATGGGATTTATAAAACATAAATTATCCACCACTTTGTAGCGGCGGCCATCTTGAATTTATAATGATAATGAATAAACATAATTGTATTGGCACCAAAATCCAAAGTGTATACAAAATTTCAGATTAATCGGTTGACAGGAAGAGGGTGAAATTTGAATTACTAAATTTGACCCAAGAATAAATAATAAAACAAACGGGGTGAGCTAAAACAATAAAACCGTTTAAAAATAACCGAGTACAACCTCAAAATGGCGATCCGCCGGGGCGATGACGCGGTTAGGGACAAGCTTGCAAATAAAACATAAAGTATTAACTTATCCCAAAACTCCCCCACTGAGGTCCTTAACTGTTGTTGATACCCATATTGGTGGGATTGATAAATCAAAATCAAAATCAAATAATTCTTTATTTGCATAGGCTTGTACACAGCACTTACAAATCGTCATATATTTGAATGACTTAAAACTATTTATAAGTACTTATGTATAATTTACATGTTAATACATATATATGTTGATACATAAAATATACTAAAGAAGTAAATAAACATAATGCGAATCTACCACCGGCTCGGAAAGTTGTTTCTGGTCGAGAAGATCCGGCAAGAAACTCGACAGTTACTCTTTTTAATCGCCAACTTTTTTACAATGGTTTATTATCCTCATACCAAGTCATACAGTCTAATGCAACACAAAATAGAATGAAGCAAATTAAAAGCTAAATATGATGTAAACCGAAGCGGACCAGTCCCCAAAGGTGGCACCTGTTCACAAGTATGACGTATGTGTCAGCCATCATTTCACTCAACCATATTAGAGGGAATGTAATGACCCGCCACATAACGCCACCACCTCAGAGACATTTGAGTGAGCATGACTACTTAGGTTCCCCTCATAGGTCACAGAGTACTTAATCCAATACTAATAAACTGCAGGACGAGGTGTACAATAGTAGGTGGTTAGCATCTTGTCAATTGTTTGATTAATCAATACTAATCAATTTGTATACAATAATAAATGCTGCTAAGCCTAATTTATTAAAATTGATTAATTATATAATAATAATGATTCCAGTAAATATTTATAAAATTATTACATGTGTGCAGGCACGGAGGTCATTATGTCCATGAATCCTTATCATTTAAGTAATCTACAATTTTATAGTATCCTTTACTCATTAAACAGGTTTTCACGTGGGATTCAAATTTATGCGTTGGTAACTCAATTACATTTTGTGGCAACTTATTGTACATTTTAATACTTTGACCAACCAATGAACTATTAATCTTTTGGAGCTTCAGATTTGGAATCGCGAGCTTGTGTTTATTTCTAGTGTTAAAACCATGACAATCAGATTTTTTAGAAAAAAATATCAATGTTCTTTCGCACGTACAAAATACAGTCCAAAATGTATTGAGAAGCTACAGTTAAAATGTCAATATTCTTAAACAGTTCTTTCAGCGAATCGCGAGGCCTAAGGTTGTATATGGAGCGGATGGCCCTCTTCTGCAATACAAAAATAGTATGTATCTCAGCCGCCGACCCACAACAAAAGACCATATGACATTATACTATGAAAATAACTAAAATAAACCAGTCTCGCGGTTTCAATATCAGTCAGATGTCTGATCTTCTTAACCGCATATGCGGCGGAACTAAGTCTTCCCGCCAAGGCTGCCAAGTGTGGCTTCCATTGCAGTTCAATGTGTTCATTATTCATAACGACGTTAGTGTTGACCTGCTTTACATTGGGCATAGTGAATTTTACACATTTGGTTTTCTTGGCATTTAAAAGCAAGTTGTTAGTTGTAAACCAATGTAGCACTTGTGAGAGGGTGTCATTTACGTCGTCAAACGTATCTTTTCGACGGTCAACGTTAAAAATCAACGAGGTATCATCAGCAAATAACACTACTTCACAAAGATCTTGTGCAAAGTAAGGGAGGTCATTTATGTATATTAGGAAGAGCAGAGGTCCCAATATTGATCCTTGGGGCACTCCCATTAATAGAGGGGCGCCTGAAGAGTCAGTTCCATTGACACTGACTTTCTGAAGTCTATCTGTTAAGTAAGAATTTATCAAACTTAATGCATTATTTAGAACACCATAGTGAGCTAACTTCAACAACAATGTTTGATGCTCAACGCAATCAAACGCCTTCGAGAGGTCACAGAAAACACCAATGGCATCCTGTTTGTTTTCCCATGCATCAAAAATATACTTGATAAGTGCAACTCCTGCGTCAGTGGTTGACTTACCCTTGGTAAACCCAAATTATTTATTATGAAGTAAATCGTTAACTTTAAAATGAGACAGCAACTGAACGAATATGACTTTTTCAAAAATTTTACTCAGTGCTGGTAATATAGAAATAGGCCTAAAGCTAGAAGGGTCACTTTTCTCACCTGATTTAAATAACGGTATGATTTTCCTGTACTTCTTTAAGCTAGGAAACTGACCCTCATCAATACATCTGTTGAATATCGTTGCCAAATGGGGTGCAATAACTAGTATTATATTTCTTAAAATGTCTACTGATATTCCCCAAAGATCTTCAGTTTTTTTTCATATTCAGATCTTTGAAAGTTTTAACTATTATCTCGGAGGTTACATGGTTAAATTTGAAAGGCGTTTGACACTCGGCAACATTTGCTTTAAGTAATGAGATAGCAAGATACGAACTTGAATTTAATTTACTTGTTGTTGCCACTGGTATATTAGTGAAGAATGACTCAAATGCATTTGCCACTTCAGTATCAGAGTCAAGACATTTGCCATTTATTTTTAGAGAGAACTTGTGTTGTTGTGTTTTATTTTTACAAGTCTCTTTGTTGATGATGTTCCACGTGATTTTACTTTTGTTAGTTGCTTTACTTATTTTGTTTTTAATGTAGTTAGATTTAGCAACTGCACATACTTTCTTAAAGCACTTAGAATAATTTCTAACATATTCAACTATCGCAGGATCACGTGAATTTGCTTTAATATCATATAATTCAAACAATTTTCTCCTGCTTATGTGAATCCCTGTAGTGGCCCAGTCACTAAATTTATTCTTAGAACTGTTTAATGTAATGGTCTTTTTTGTAAAAATATCATTAAATTCCTTTTCAACAATTTCGAAAAGGTTTTCATACAACTGGTCGACACTATTTTTATTACCAGGCATTAAGGATACCTTATTATAAATATTATCTTTGAATTTATCTATACGTCTTTTTGTAATAGGCCTACATGTAAAACTTGTAGACGGATCATTTCGATGACAGTCGATAACAGCCAGCTGACCACTGTGATCAGAGTTTATGAAATTTATTATAGATTTCTCCCCTACAATACAATCACAGAATATGTTGTCCAAGCATGTAATTGAAGTGGGGGTGATTCTCGTAGGTTCGTTGAAGAGGTGCATCAGATTGAAACACTTAAAAAGATTCAGAAACATAATTGAGTTCTGCGAATTCTCTAGGATGTTAATATTAAAGTCACCGCACACGATAACTTGTTTACTAGTTGCACATACTTTTCTCAGGACTTCTTCCATGCTAGTCTCAAATGAGTCGTAATTTGCAGAAGGGGGTCTATAAACGCAGACAATGATATGCTGCTCCAGCTCTGCACACGAAATTTCAATAGTTCGTTCTATAGATAGTGACTCAATATCTTTACGTTGTTTACATTTAAGAGTACTTTTTAACAAAATGAGTGACCCTCCTCTTATTGCAGAGCCTCTCGTGAACGAACTGATAATTTTGTAATTATAAATAGTAACAATTAATTGATGTTGATTTAACCAATGTTCGGTGAGACATAGTACATCAACATTTATTTCTTCTAAAAATAATTCTAGTTCTAGTTCTTTACCAGGAAGTCCCTGTATATTTTGGTGAATAAGTTTTAAATTATCTTCCCTGGTCAATAAATTGCTAGAGGCGTCCTCTATTGTCTTAAACTTAAATTTAAATTGTTTGGAATAATTTCCAAAGTTTGCCTATATATATTATTTATATTAAATGCTAACAAAGTAGCTAGTTCTTTTTTTACATTATAAGGCAAATAAAACTTCTTGCCAGTCACTATCAACTTATAATTAATAAATTTATTTGTGTCAAAAAACACAAAATTGTCGCTATGACTAGTAACTAAATTATATAATGTAGCATTCAATAGGTGAATACTGTTATTTTGTTCTGATAAGTAGTGCCTAGAAAATGGGAAGGCACAAACAACATTTTTTTTTACAGCAATCCCTTTTAAACGGGAGAACCCTTTAATGATGTCCTTTTTATTTGAATTTAATCCGTTCCCCAGCATTAATATGATAATTGAATCTTTATCATAATTACAATTTACCACCCTATCTATTATTTGGGTAAGAGATGCATTTGGCATACAATAATTAATTATTTTACAATTGAGTTGCTTGTGCAAAAGGGGACCATAGCCAACTCCTATTGAATCTGAAAATACTAGTACATTATTGTTTGTATTTATAGTACTAGTAGTAGTCATAGTAGGCATAGTACAGCTCGGTACATCCCTATTTGTGTCTAACAGGATATTTGACATATCTGGCACTTGGTACTGGGTAGCTGGGCTGCCACCTTGGCTGCACTTACCTTCCTCTGTGCCGCTACTTACAGTGGGAACCTGGGGCTCGTCTGCCGCACCCAGATTGCAGCTGCACTGGGCCATGTACCTGTTTGCAGCGAGGATGTGTTCATGTATCTGTCGCTGGGCAGAGGTATAATTTACAGTCATTACTTCTAATGACCTCTCCAGACGCTCGAGCTGAGTCTGCAGTTCTCGAACATCAGTCTCGTACCTAAGCCTACTTTCTTTTAATTTTATACTATATAATTCTAAACTATCACTTAAATCTATCCGTTCCTTTCTTAAAAGTATGTTTTGGTTAAAACATTTTTTCCTTTTAATTAATTTATTTGTTTTTTTAATGTATTTATTTATTTTAATATATTTCTTAATTTTATTTTTACTACTTAACTTAGTATGACTATTATTTAGAGTAAGACAATCAATATGAGAGATGTCCCGCCCAGTTGGTGACCCTATCAACTCCTCATAAAGGCTGTGAGTGTTTAAAGCCTCTTGACATTGTTTGTCCTCTTCATACAGTCTGATGGTCCTGTTTGCGTCGCAAAGCTCCACTTCGAGGTCCTGAATACGAGATAGGGCCTGCTCGTATGTGTTCCGGCATTCATCGAAACTGCTGACTATTGTGAGAAGGTTATCACGTTGAATAGTGACATCCATAAGCTGGGTATGAATATCTGCCATTTCCGTTTTTAATTGGGTGTTTAAGTTTATTATTTTCATTGACTCCTCCTCATTTTCTTCACGTTCCCTAAGAAGCTGGTTTTTGTCCTCCCTTTGTTCCTTCAGTTCCTCAAGGGCACGCTTTAGTTTTGTTTCCAGTTGTTAAGTGGTGGCCTTGCGAGTCATCATCTTGGTAATGTGCACCAAAAGGCAATCCTGGAATTATTTACAAAGACAGGTGTACAGCAGATGAATTTGAAGTTATTTAAGTTGTTATGTTAGAATAGGTAGGTATGTAATGTAATATTACTAAATTTTAGGTAAGTCAATGAAGTATTTTAAAAAGGAAAATAAAATAAGTGTCAAGTAACTACTTATGAGTAAAGGAGGGTACAACACAAATTTAAAAAGAACTTTAGGGAGATATAATTGTGATATATATTTCATTCAAAAGGAATAAAATCGTATTTACTTGTACTGCGACAAGTACACAAACCTGTTTTGTTGTCAGATTTACCTATACATATACATGCATAATAGGTATCTAAAGCTGAGATTTTGGGACGAACTTAGATTTCAATTTTTCATAGTAAATTGTATTCTACTTGTTGAGACCTTTCATTTGATACCCATGTTGATGGGATTGACAAAACCTAAGTTATCTGCCATTTTGTTGAGGCCGCCATCTTGGATTTTAATTTTATATAATACATTGTATTCTACTGGTTGATCACTTTCATTTGATACCCATATTGATGGGATTGACAAAACCTACGTTATCCGCCATTTTGTAGCGGCCGCCATCTTGGATTTCAATTTTTTATAGTATATTGTATTCTGCTTGTTGAGCTCTTTCATTTGATACCCATATTGATGGGATTTATAAAACATAAATTATCCACCACTTTGTAGCGGCGGCCATCTTGAATTTATAATGATAATGAATAAACATAATTGTATTGTCACCAAAATCCAAAGTGTATACAAAATTTCAGATTAATCCGTTGGCAGAAAGAGGGTGAAATTTGAATTACTAAATTTGACCCAAGAATAAATAATAAATAAAACAAACGAGTGAGCTAAATAAAACCGTTTAATAATAAAAAAATCATTCGAAGCCATTTTTACTATAAAAACAAGTAAACCAGACATGGTTAACCGTGCGATGAGATTGTTGTTTACACTATTGCGAGGGGGGACGGGGCTCGGGTGCGCGCATACACATAATACATATAGCGATGGCTGTGCCGCAGCGTAGGATGTCGCGGTTCCTTGTTCACTGTGCCGTGCGCCAGGACCTTGCGCGCTCGCATCGCCTGGCCCGAGAGCTTAGATATGATTAAGCGACGAGTGCATATAAAAATGGAATATGATTTATTATAAGTACAATGATATTAGGCGTATATTTAACTCAGTTCTTTTCTCCGGGAGAACTCCTAGGGCGTGGCAGCGGAGCTTGGTCGTATTGTTCTTCAAGAAAGGCGACAAAACATTACTGAAGAACTATCAACCAATTTCTCTCCTGAGTCACGTCTATAAGCTGTTCTCAAGAGTCATTTCGAATCGCCTTACACGAAGACTTGACGAAGCTCAACCTGCAGAGCAGGCCGGATTCCGACGGAGTTATAGCACCATAGACCATATTCACACAGTGAGGCAGGTTATACAGAAGACCAAAGAGTATAACCAGCCCCTGTGCATGGCGTTTGTGGACTATGAAAAAGCTTTTGACTCCGTCGAGACCTGGGCTGTTCTAGAGGCCTTGCAAAGGTGCCAAGTCGATTGGCGATATATCGAGGTGTTGAGGTGTCTGTGTGACGCTGCTAATATGTCCGTAGTAATCCAAAATGGCCAAACTGAGCCTGTCCTGCTGCGACGTGGTGGGACATCAGAAATGATGTAATCCGACAGAGAACCAGAGTCACCGACATAGCCCACCGAATTAGCAAACTGAAGTGGCAGTGGGCTGGTCATATTAGCCGCAGAACTGACAGCCGTTGGGGCCGTAAAGTCCTTGAGTGGAGACCGCGACTCGGTAAGCGTAGTGTAGGACGCCCTGTGACAAGATGGGATGATGGCATTCGAAGGCTGGCTGGTGTGGGCTGGATGAGAGTGGCCGAAAATCGGGAGAAGTGGCGTGCACTAGGGGAGACCTATGTCCAGCAGTGGACGAGTGTGGGTTGCTGATGATGATGATGATGATGGAGCAACGGCTATGAAGAGCTGTGATTTCGTTCTTCAGCGTGGTTTGTTCCGATGTCAGACTTTGTATAATGCCATCCTTTTGGTGAATGGTTTTTTTTAGGTCTGAAACCTCCTTCATAATGAAGTCCGTAGTTTTAGTGAATTCTGCCCTTAGTTCTATAATGATTTTGGACATTTCGCTGTTGATTAATTGTTGAACTTCATTTAACAGAGTCTTGCGCGACTCAATCATTACTTTAGATGTCGGAGCCAACTTTTGGTCAAGCAACTCGCTAATGCTGGCGAGCGTTATATTGGCACTAGCGATATTAGGCTTTGATTTTATAACGAGTGGAGAAAAGCTATCCTGCATAGCACGCTGTGGCCCTCCTTGCCTTTGGGAGACATTGGTACATGAGGGACACTTCAAAGATGATAGTTGGTCTTGGCTTGTAACCCGGCATTTTGTAAAATCTCGGATATTTGTTTACGTTATTATTTTGGTATGATTTAGGTGATAATTTGTCAAATAACGTCATCTGTTGGATAGCGATAGATTCGTTTGGCTAATTAAAAATGAATCGATTAGGTACTTCTTCTAGTAAACGCTAGAGGGCGCTGAGGAATATACTTTGGATAGATATTAATGAATAAAGCAGACCATTGTCCAAATATGTTTTTATTATTTACTATTGTTTAATTACATAGGATTCGGTTCACATTTCCTTATTTTGGAAATAAAAAAAGTTACGACATTGTGAATCATCTGATCGCAAATTAGTTGATAAGAGCAGCCACATTGGTTCGCCGTCTCTTTTCTTCCTCCCAGGATACGGCTCCTGTTTTTGTCTCGTTTTCACAGGAAGTTTTGACAGTTGCCATTTTGAAAGATCCTTGTTCGTGCGTTCTTTTTGCACGCAGCGTTTGAAAATGTTTCGAGTAGAAACTGGTATGGACGATGGGAGCCACCTGCCTGATGATGATGAGGAGGATTTTGTTAATTAATTAATTAGAAGAAGCCGCCGGTATGTATCTTGTTGAGAGTGAGCACATGTATAGAGAGAAGTGTCTTGACGTGGTTTCTTATTGGAATTTCTTCGTTTCAGCACACACCATCATGTTAAGGGAGAGGAGGGGATTAAACCCATACATGAAATGGATTTAATCAAGGTAACATACACCAGGACCTCATGTCCACCCATGTGATTAGATAACCTCACTTAGGTTCTCCTATGAAGTATATTCTTAACCTAAAGTCTTTGTTTCAGGGAACAAAAAAGAAATTATTACTGTTCTGTGTTATTCATATCGTTTCACCGTGGCCGAGGGATAATTTCCATGATTTGATCGTTCTCCGGGGAAGGAAGGGACCGCATGGTTTGCAGGCCGTAGCTTGGATGCCTCACTACTGCCAGGGAAAACCCCACAGATAGTCCTGGAGGTACAGTGTTCAAATAGGAATCCGGTCAAGGAAGGAATCCAACAGGAAGGTCAGAATGTTCCTATATTACTTTATAATCTTCGCTGTCAGGGAAAACAGCTGCTAGCCGACCGATATTCGAAATCAAATCATTTAATAATTCAATCGTAATACCATAGTGTTTATTTGGGAATGCGTTAAGGTCTGACGAACGTAACTGCAACCCTGAGTTTATATGTTTTAACGAGTCTCATGTGTCTGCCACACATTTATTAGAGGTTTATAAAAACTAAATTAGGCTAGAAAGTAATATATAGAAGTATAATTAAAAAGGTATATAGTGTAACAGAATTAAAAAGTTATTAATAAATAAATGAATAGCATGTAAAACTTATATATCTAGTTTCCTTTATTATAGGTACTTTCTGTACATCCATCTGGCAGAAGTTTGTATAACAAACCCTTTTTTGTAGTAAATATCAGTTTCCTAAATTTTCTGTAGGCTAACTTAGGCTTTTGGTTGAGACCTAGGTATCCAGCCTTACAGTGACACCCTTGTATTATTAAATTCTTTCTGTAAGAAGAATTTAATTCTTACAGTGGCGCCCAAATATTGGAATATTTCATAGTATTTATCATGAAATATTGACCAAACGCAATCCCAAGTAAAACTATTATGTATCCCAGGTGAAACTTTGTATTTTGTGTACTGACTTATGTGTATAACCCTTTTTTAGTGTGTGCGGTGTGCTATATCATATATTTTATTAAATTAGTATTATAGGTACATAATATTAATTTATTGTTGAACTTCCAACATTGTTTTGTAATACTTACTTGAAAATATAAACATTTTGTGTGGTGTATTATGAGTATTGATGGTAAAGTATCGCTGAGTTACCTATACAATATAGTATGCATGCATAGCTGTTATATTTTGTTTAATTAAATAATCTGTTTAAGATTATTGTTTCGAGTTCAACAATCTGTTTTCCTTTAATTCAGGAAACATTATAAATACAGGCAAGTTGTCTTGTTGTTTTGATAGGTTATATTCACAGTTATGTACCTGTGTTGATATGCTACAAGCATCAATGGCTACAAGTTAGCAAGTATGTAAACATTATAAGTCTTAGAATAGCACACGTCAGTGTTCGTATTCTTTAAAGCAAATGTTAATTATTTACTATTTACGTTAGTATACAACTTTGGTTGTTAATAATAAACTTGACACATTCTTCTGTTATTGAACTGAAATAACTCAAGCATACTTTTGTACTGTACATCCAAACTTCCCAACTATAGAAGTTATAATTATACAGATTCACTAAGCATTCGATCACTCGTAATTATATTAATGTATTTTTTTTTATCAGTGGCTGCTACTGGTGTTGCCCGTGGCGAACACATAATAACTCTGCCAGTGTGGAGTGATTAGAGTGACACGTTATTTTTATGGTTATTGACCGGTGTGGCGAGTTTAAATCCTTTTAATATTTATTATAATTGAGTTTTGCACCAAACACCATCGTGTGATTCCGCCAATGTCAAGTGTTTAGAGAGACACGTTATATATTAATATTGACCGGTTCAATTTTAAGGTCTCCGATCTATTTTGAGGTCTTCTCTTTTGTTAGGGCCAGCATCTAAAACAAATTAAAAGCAGCACATATAGACAACACAGCAGGCATAATGGCACAGAGAGCCACATAAACGAAAGACAGAACAGAACAACATTTAACAATGATAATGTAGGGGTGGGAATAAAATTATAATTTTATATCGTATATACTTATATATTTACATAGATATTTTAAATAGTGGGAAATAGGGAGGGTTAATAGATAATGTAAATTTAAAGGGCGAGGGAATTTGGGTGGTAATACTTCATATAAAGATGTGGGGTATTTTGAGCAGTTAAAAAAAGTATGGTCTGTGGTTCCTTCGTCTATGCCGCATTCGCATATAGAGCTGTCTCTCACGTGGATTTTGTTTAAAAAAACCGGTGTACACACGTGACCAATGCGAAGGCGACATATCGTAGATATAACACGCTTATCGTACAGCCTGTATTTTGTGTTAAAAAACCACGGTCTCCTAGGTATCGATGGCTGGACACTCTTGTAAAAGCGGCCTTTGGTTCTGGACGTCTCGTCAAAGCGGATTTGCCAGTGTTCTGTTAAGGCCTTCGTAGCAAGAGGTGAGATATCACACGCATATATCGAATTAATGGGCGATCCATTCGCGACAGCTTCTTTTGCCCATGTATCGGCTTGTTCGTTGCCACTTATCCCACAGTGGCCAGGGATCCAAATTAATACAATTTGTATATCTTTGGCGCTGCATTTGAAAAGGGCCTCTTTAATTTTAAAAATAATAGTGGAAATCGATTTCAATTTAAAGCAGTTACTCGATATTGCCAGAAGAGAACTTTTAGAGTCTGTAAATATTATGCATTTTTTGAGGTTGTGGGTCAGGACGAAAAGGATGGCTTACAGGATTGCTAGAGCTTCACCAGTAAACACTGACGTTTCTTTTGGAGATTTGAAGCTAAGAAGCACCTTGTCTACCTCCTCTCCCCCCTGGACCTCGGCAACGAGTAGACGTATCTAAACCTTATTTTGTTTCTAAATAAATTCAATTACGCAAATATACACAATAAATAAATCAACTTATAAAATTAGGAGTGCACAAAGAACGAAGAGGTCGGTTGAGCGCTCCGTGTGCGGTGTCGCGTCACAACAGTGCTACAACACGCGTGACTGTGTGAGTAATTGCTTCACCTATACTTGCAAGTGTGCGCGTACGCATTAACTACGCCACCTGGCTTTGCTCCGCCTGACTCATGCGCTCCTGGTACCGGCGACAAATTTACGGCGTCCGTATTCTGTAATTTTGATCTGCACGTCCGTATTCTGATGAGTCGTATTTTGTTCAAGAAATATCAACGTCCGTATTCTGTTACTTGAGTACATATCGACGTCCCTATTCTAGAAACGAAACGAAAATAAACGATGGCTATGAATAAATCGTTTTCTAAAACAGATGTCGACACAATTGGCATTGAGGACACCCCATTGAAATATGTTTCACAGCGTACTAAGAGACTTCGTGAAGAGGATTTACCAACAGAATTCGAAAAATTCAAGGATGAGTTTAAGGAAATGATATCATCATTAATGGCCAAACAAACTGACCAATTGAAAGAAATCACCGACGACCTGAAATCCATCAAAGATACAAATGCAAATATTGACGCTACACTATTGTTGCTAGCCAGTGAGAACGAGGAACTAAAGAGAAGAGTAGACTTTTTGGAGAATCAAGCAAAAACCGAACGAGAATACGCAAAGGTTCTCGAGCAAAAAGTGGAAGATCTACAAAAGTCACAACGTAAAACAAATATTGAGATTAAAAATGTACCAAAAACTAAAGAAGAAAAGAGAGAAGATCTTATCAAAATGGTCCTTAATCTATCAAAAACTATCAACCTAGATATGAAAGCAGATGATGTTAAAGATGTCTTCAGGCTGCAAGGAAAAGACGGTGCTATCAAAAATACTCCCATCATCGTAGAACTTGGATCCACCATTTTAAAAAATGACCTGCTACAAAAGACAAAATCATTTTATATTAAAAACAAGCATAAACTACAAGCGAAGCATCTTGGTCACAAAACTAATGAAGAAAGCCCTGTTTTCATCTCGGAGCAGTTGACCCCGAAGGGTGCCCGCCTGTTTTTCTTGGCCCGTGACCTAGTAAGGGCCAAGAAGTTCAAATATTGTTGGACATCCTTCGGTCGGGTGCTTGTACGTAAGGATGATAATTCTCGCATCATACAGATCAACAATGAATCTCTAATTCATCAACTAATGCAGGATAAATGACTAGTTTCTATAAGCACATTTCAAATTGTACTTTTGTTCACTTATTTATTAAATTTTAAGGTATTACCTTCTGCTTACGAACCATTTGTAACAGTTAAGTCAACAGATATGTTAATTATAAAATACTCTAAACGCCAAAACTATGTACACTCACAAGGCCCATTTTATACAAAATTCAAAATTCACACTACACGAGCTCATAATTCAAAGCAAATCACATACACAAATATTCGTCTCTCAAATTTTCGTCTGGCCTCAAATCAAAACTTTATATATCTTAGATTAGAACACTTTTCCAACATTAATAATACCAAAACATATTTTTCAGATATTTACCTGACATACCGTCTTAACAATTTATATTTGCCTGCCTGCTGTGGAAAATACAACTTAATATATATATCACATCAACATGGATAGTAGAACAATAACGCTCGAAGTTTTGGACAATACTGAAATAGCTAAATCTGTTATATGTAATATAGAGGACTTGGCTAAGATAGAAAAGTCTCCCAAACCAAACATGACTATCTTAACCCAAAATATCAGAAGCATATATAGGAACTTTGATGATTTACAAGTTAATATTTCCAAATTGCCATTTGAGACTGATATCATAATTTTGACCGAGTGTCGATTAAACGAAACCAAACATCTACCTTCATAAAATAATTATGTCTCTTTCAAAACCCTTAGGCAATTAAACCAAAACGATGGCGTAGTAACCTATATAAAAGTGACCTCCAGGTGCAAGTGACCGAACTGAGGCTGACGCATGCTACCGGTTTACAAATAAGTACATCAAATTACATAATTTTGGGTATATATAGATCGCCGTCAAATGCTAATGCTGACAAATTTGTTGATTCTATCAATACCCACCTAGAATCTGTAAGCACTAACAAAAATATTATATTAACTGGCGATATTAACATCAACCTAATTACTAAACCAACAGAACAAATGTGCCAGTATAATAACAGGCTCAAACATCTGGACAATTTGTCATTGCATGGTCTCTTACCTGGTCATTGCCTACCCACGAGACAGGACTGCTGCTTAAATCATATGTTCCTAAAAATTGATAAAAATACAACCATGGCGCTTGTAGCCGTCCTGAACACTACTATAACAGACCATGCAATGGTTCTTCTTAGTATTGAAGGTTTAAATAAAACAAATTACAGTTTGCCAAAGACTAGGAGTAGTGTTGATTTTGAGTCAACTTGTAAGTCACAGCAGGATTCACTCCTGTCCAAATCCAATCACTTGTTCATGCCCTGTCATCAAAAAAGTCAATTGCATCAAGTATTTGGGTGTCATGGTCGACCAAAGGCTTTCATGGCACACTCAGATTGATGCAATGATTGGCAGAATCCGCAAATTTATCTGGATGTTCAAAAATCTGCGTCAAGTCATGTCCAGGGCCCTAATAAGTAAAACGTATATTACTCTAGTACAGTCAGTAATCATTTATTGTATACCCGTATGGGGCGGAGCCTGTAAAACTAGATTTCTCCACCTTGAAAGAGCCCAACGATCACTTCTAAAAGTGATGTATTCTAAGCCGTACAGATACCCAACATCCGACCTTTATAAGACTTGCGGACTCCTGTCCGTCAGAAAACTATATATATTAAATCTCTTGCTAAGTCTTCACCGAAAACTACCTTTCGATCCCTTGAAAATTAATCTCAATAAAAGACAAATATAAGGTGGCTCCAACCTGTCGGGTTCGTACTATGTTTGCCAGACGTCAATTTACGTCTAGGTCCTCTCATTTATATAACTGTTTAAATAGAAATTTAAAATTATACCTTAAGAACTTTAATGACTGTAAAAAAGTGATAACTAATTTTTTGGTTAGACTAACTTACGAGGAAACTGAAGGACTTATAAATGAAGCTACATAGGCGCTCAAACATGCACACAAAGACAAACCCACATACACACATACGCATCCATAGATACATACACACACACACACACACACGCACGCACGCACGCACGCACGCACGCACGCACGCACGCACGCACGCACGCACGCACGCACGCACGCACGTACGCACACACACACACACACACACACACACACACACACACACACACACACACACACACACAAGCGCTTATATTTAATTTAATTTAATCAAATGCAGTTTTTGAAAATGCTGCATTATTTAAATTTTATTCTAACTAATTATTGTTTGATTCTGCTTTTTGTAGTTTGTTGTTAAGTATATAGGTAACACTGGTAACTTGTCATGTTTATAGAAGAGCGGTGCCTTCTGACACAAGCAATTCCATGCTTACAAGAAGGCTCCAGCCACTGTTGATGCCAATGTAACCTATTTGAAAATAAAGATTTTATTTATTATTTATAAAGGTTCAGGAAATGTGATTTAATTTGGGCTTTTAAGATGGGTAGGGAATTGGATTGCCTGATTTTCAGAGGTAAAGCATTCCACAGTCGATAGACTGCACGGTGAAGGATTGGGAGTAGAATTGAGATGAATAAGGAGAGAACTTAAGATGGAGAAGTTTGGAAGAACGCATATGACCTCGGGTGGGCTAGAGAAACTGGAAACGCTCTTTGAGGTATGGTGGAGATTTGGGACTAAAAAGAATAGTATATAGTAAGGAAAGAATGTGGGAGTCACGACGAAGACGGATAGGAAGCCATTGTAGACGAACTTTATACTTAGATATGTGGTCTTACTTACGCAAGCCGAAAATAATACGTACGCAGTAGTTCTGGAGACGCTCGAGCTTGTTGAGTAGAACCTCATTTAGATCGAGATAACAACAAATGTCAAGAATTGGGAAAAGTAAGGTTTGTACTAGCGCAATTTCGGTGAGTATTGGTAAGAAATTACGGAGTCGATTTAGTGATCCAGCTGCTGTAAACAGTTTCTTACTAACCTCAGCAATTTGAGTAGTCCAGGATAGGGAACTGTCGACATGAATCCCAAGGTTCTTAACCGTTTTGCTGTAGGGGATTGCAATTCCGTCAAAAAGTATGCTTGGCAATGTGCTCCAGTCAATCCTGGATAACAACCCTGAACTACCAATAACTATAACCTGCGTTTTTTTAGGGTTAACCAAGAGACCAAAAAATCTCCTCCATGCCGATATTCGGTCTAAATCGGAATTAACAGCCTGTACAGCACTGGAGAGATCACTTAGGCTACCCTGCGTATAAACTTGGAGATCGTCTGCATATAAGTGATAGGAAGAAGTGAGATTGTGGGTAATGGAATTTATGAAAATAGCAAAGAGTAGAGGAGACAGTACGCCACCTTGCGGCACGCCAGCACTATCGTCGCACCAAGCGGAGGTAGATTCATCGGCACGGATGGTATTTTGTTTATTATAAGTGTGTTTAGTGTAAGAAGTGTAATAATTTGTGTATTGGTTTTCCAAAATAAATAATTAAATAAACGACGATCGTCCGGTATGCCAGGCACGGCCTCACAGAAAACCGGCGTGAAGCAGCACCGTGCTGTGTTTCGCTGTGTGAGTGGGGGTGCCGGAGGCCGAATCCGGGGGAAAGGCGGGTTTGATTGAGGGTTGGCAGCGCACTTGTAACTCCACTGGTTTCGCGGGTATCTGTAGGCGGCGGCAATCGCTTACCATCAGGTGATCCATCTGCTTGTCTGCCACCAACACAAAACAAAAACAACTTCATGTTCTTCTCAAATATGTAAACTAAATATTCAGGTTTTTATTTAAATGCTTAACTTTTGGTATACGAAAACTACCAGGACGTATACTACCCATAAGTATCATTATTTAAAATGATTCTGACATGATTTGATGATAATGATACGTTATTTTGTATGAACACAAGACTTGTTTTTTTTTGTTATTCGGTGATTTAATATTTTATTTACTTATATCTGTACTGTTTCTTATACGCACGCATACCTTCCTGTTTCTTTGGGTACGTCCTTTTCGGGACATTCCCCCCCGTCTTAACGATACCACGACGCACAACTTTGTGGAACCGACGAAGGGGTCGCCACAAACTATGATTTTGTGGCGACCCCTTCGTCGGTTCCACAAAGTTGTGCGTCGTGGTATCGTTAAGACGGGGGGGAATGTCCCGAAAAGGACGTACCCAAAGAAACAGGAAGGTATGCGTGCGTATAAGAAACAGTACAGAAACGTACGTAGCGACGTTACGTCACGTGAGTAGACACGTAGGTAGGTAGGTACGTAGGCTGCAGCAAATGAAACCCCAGGCTTGCTTGTGATGTACGGCGATCAACGCGGAGCGGTGGAATCTTGAGGCAGGGAGGCGGCAGGATTTCTTCTCTAGCAGAGTAGTTCACTCGAGGGCTGGTATTGCCGAAGTGCATGCATTGGGCCAAATTTCTCTCATTAATATACTATTCGCCCCGCCTCAAAACACCACTAACTCCCACATCTCTTTATTTCGAATATTATCTTAATCTAGCGGTCCTATCTCTTTTTAACAATTTGTTTGTCCCTTTCTAGGGTCCGCCTATAAAACAGTTTGCGGTCCTGCTCTAACATTACCTCCCGCTCTTGCACTGTCTAGGTTTTCTAAATTAACCTTAGATCTAGACTTCATAGTGTTTGTTTGCTGAATGTGGTGTTGTATGCCTGCCTATTCATCAGCTGTGTGTACCTACCTATCGTGTAAAATAAAACACCATCATTTCTATTTTTTATTTAACTTAGGCATTTTACCCCACCTTGAAGTCTAGATCGTGTCTAGAGCGTTACCTATCCTACTTAGTGTTATAAAAGGAGTTTATTCTTAAGGCTAATGTTATGAGCTATACAGAAAACATAAATTTACATATAAGGACTTATACTAGACTATTCTATGATTGATTAATGGAAACCTAAACTATGAATTTATTTACAATTTAAATTACATTAAAGCTACCTATTCGTTTATGCATTGTCCCGAACATTCTCCCGCCGTGAGTTGGCCGCAGAGTCGACTCATTCTTCTGGTGAAGGGACGTCTGGTTTCGTAGGTAGCTGGATGAGCTTCTTAGCTGGTCTGCGCAGGATTCCTCCCCTCGTCCGCACGTCCGCTGTCCTCACGACGCCGTCGGGGCCCGGATATACGGCAGTGATGACTCCCCGTGGCCATGTGTTTCGAGGTAGCGTGTTGTCTACGATGATGACCACGTCGCCGATGGTGATGGGGGGTCCTCTTCCTCTGGGGTCCCGGCGGTGTTGGAGGTTTGGTAGGTACTCCTGTAACCACCGTTGCCAGAAGATGTCCGCCAGGCGTTGCGATGCTCTCCAGTGCGTATGTCCGATTAGATCTTGATCGTAATAGTGACCGCCCGGAGGCTCGATGGCTGGCCCGTGGAGCAGAAAGTGGTTCGGAGTAAGCGCCTCGGGATCGTTCACATCGACCGAGACGTGTGTTAACGGCCTGCTGTTCACCGTATACTCCACTTCTGCCAAGAGCGTGGCTAGGACTTCTTCGTGGGGGCTTCTCTCGGTCAAGACGGCTGCCATGGCGGTCTTGACGGAGCGGACGAGCCTCTCCCATGCGCCCCCCATAAATGGGGCGCCCGGGGGAATGAATCGCCAGTTTATCTTCCGTTTTGCCGCCTCTTCCTGTGTTGCCTTCGTTGCCGCCTCCCGTAGTTCTCGTTCCGCGCCGTGTAGATTGGTCCCATTGTCGGACCATAGCTCGGCGGGGCAGCCGCGCCGCGCAATCATGCGGCGCAGCGTCATCACCGCAGAGTCCGTTGTGAGAGACGTGGCGATCTCTAGATGGACCGCGCGCGTCGTGAGGCATGTGAAGAGGGCCACATATATCTTCTGATGCGATCTTCCGACGGTGACGGTGAGCAGCCCGAAATAGTCGAGGCCCGTGTAGGTGAACGGGCGCTGATGATGCGCTAAGCGGCACGCTGGCAAGTTTCCCGTTGGTGGCTCGGGCGGCGAGTCTTTCCTTTTCAATCAGTGCTTCCATCTGTTCGGTGTACTTCTTCTTCATATCGGGGTTGCGGTCGATCTTCTTTTCAATACTATGAAGCCTCTTCAATGTATTTTCATAATTGTCTGGCATCGTGACCTCGTCATTTTTCCATAACAGCGGAGCTTCATATCTTCCATTTTCTTTTCTTGTTATCTCTTTCTTCAGTTTTTCCATCGCTCGGTGCTCCGGGTCATTTTCTGGTGTCTTCGGAGCGATGATCAATGATTCAAGCGCGAAGTAATCCCTCAGCTGCTCATCCATGTTTGCCTCTTCGTTTTGAGTGATAAAGTTGACCCGCTGCGTCCGCCCCAGCACGCGTGTATGGGCGCCGTGAAGCACCCATCCGAGTGGAGTACGCGACGCCACCGGCTGATGTCTTCCTCCTCTTCTTGTTTCAGTGGTGAGGAGCAGATGCCAATTGTCTTGCCCAATCAGCATTCGCGGCTTGATCTTCGTATACGTGAGGTCGCTCTTGATATCTTGTAAGTGTTCGCAATCTTCTATTACTTGGCGCTCGACGATCTGCGGCGATAATTTCATGTCTTCGATGGTGCGCGCAGTTATCTTGTGTTGCTTCTTGTATGCGCCGCGCAAGGTGAGGGTGACTCTTCTTGATTCTCTCGCCTTGACTTAATGCTCCCCGATCGCTTCTATGTGTAGCGGTTCTTGACGTCCGCTTGCTCCGATCTTCTCACATAGTTCGGCATCGATGAGCGTCACAATCGATCCGTCGTCCAGTAGGGCGTGAGTGTTCACTGCTCCCGCCGGTCCGGAAATGTGTACTGGAACGATCTTCAAAAACGACTGTGCCCCCTCGCAAGTCCATGTTGATGCGACTGTCTCGTTCTGGCGTCGATCTTCCCTCTCACTCTTGCGTGTTTCTTCTCTATTATTTGCGTTTCTTCTATCTTCATTGTTCATCGTCGTGCCGAATCTCTTATGGAGTAGTGGATGATGCCAATAGCGACAGTCTTGCACGCTGCATCGCCTCTTCTTACATGTATGATCCTTCCCCCGATATCGTAGACACACGAAACAGAGACGTTTCGTTTTCGCTATTTCCCATCGATCGTCTTCGGTTGCGTTCTTGTACTTGCTGCATTGTGTTATACTGTGGCCTCCTCTTCGCAGGCAGCGCATCGATACCGCGTCGCATTGTTCTCCACTGCGGTGAACGTTCTCTGGTTTCTTCGATACGCGCCGGAGTTGAAGTTTTCCCCAGGTATGTACTCCGGTGGTGCGTATGGTCCGCAGCGCTCCGCTTCCCTCTCGAAGAAACGACCCAATTTTACTAGGTCGGGCTCTTCGCTCTTCGCCGATTCGGTGTTGAAGTCGAACCATCTATAACGTAGCGTCGGCGTGAGCTTTTCTATCGTAGTCTTGATTGCTTCCGGATTGTAGAGGTAGTGTACGCGGTTGAGTGCTCGTAGAATGGCGACTGCGTTGTTTATCTTGCTGGCGAAGATGCACACATCTTTGGGGTTATCGGTGAGACGTGGCAAGGCGCGAATTCTTTCCAGTTCGGCGAGTGCGATGGTGTCTGGTCTCCCGAAGCGTGATTCCAATGTCTTCATAATGTCTGTTGGCTTCGCGTTGTAGATCAGTAGGCTCTCGACGGCTTCTCTTGCTCTTCCTCGTAGGCTGCGTCGGAGTCTCGCTATATTCTCGCTCTCAGTGAAGTTCGTTTCTGCTTCGTCGAATGCCGCCTTGTATGCCAACCATTCATGATGCGATCCGCCAAAGGTAGGCAGCTGCATTGCGTAGCGGCTTGCAGGTGTCCCGGCCTTGGCTGCCAGGGCTATAGCGGAAGCTAACTCGGTGAGGTCGATGCTTTGCGTTTCATTTTCTTTCTTCAGCTTCGTATAGCGCTGTCTCTTTTCCTCGTATTGATGTTTCTTCTTTTCTTCACTAGATGGCGCTACTTGTATGTTATCTTCATTTTGCTTCTCAGTGACGATGATTTTTTCATTTTCTGGCTCCACCGCCGTCTGTAGGTGCTGTTGACTTCTATTTAGCCATGTGTCCACCCTCCTCGTAGTTTCAATCTCGGTGGAGACAGAGTTCTCTTCGTTGTCTTCGTCTTCATCGTCGGATTCCGCTTCGATGCGTGCTATCTGTGCAGCGATCAACTCGACCTGTAGGCTCGCCAATCGTTCTCGTGCGATCGCCAACCGTACAGCTTTCTTCTTTCTTGAGTTTGTTGACCTCTGTGATGCAGCTTCGGCGTCTTTTTCATTTTCTATATTCTTTCCCCTGGGTCGGGCGTCCCGTTTCGCTGCGACCGCTTTGCTAGTTTCTTTTGCCGTTGTGGTGCCGGAGTCCCATGTATTTTGTGATTCCGTCGTGTTGGTTGTGTCTTGCGTCCCCGTCGTATCGGTGGTCGTTTGCGTAGTGGTGGTGCCAGCCGTGTCGTAGGAGCTTGTGGTTGCTTGGGATTCATCTGAGTTTGCTGCTTCGGTGGTTTCTGGTGCGCGGCCGCTCGTCGATCTTGTCTGAGGCATGATGATCTTCTGTACTTTCTTCTTCAAATGGTGATCTTCACCTACAGACTTCTTTCTTCAATAATAAATCGACGAGGGTGAGTTTCTTTCTTCCTGCTTCTGCAATACGACGACTTCGTGGTTCGTTGTCTTCATATATCCTCGGCTCGATGGACCAAACAATGTGGCGACCCCTTCGTCGGTCCCACAAAGTTGTGCGTCGTGGAATCGTTAAGACGGGGGGGAATGTCCCGAAAAGGACGTACCCAAAGAAACAGGAAGGTATGCGTGCGTATAAGAAACAGTACAGAGACGTACGTAGCGACGTTACGTCACGTGAGTAGACACGTAGGTAGGTAGGTACGTAGGCTGCAGCAAATGAAACCCCAGGCTTGCTTGTGATGTACGGCGATCAACGCGGAGCGGTGGAATCTTGAGGCAGGGAGGCGGCAGGATTTCTTCTCTAGCAGAGTAGTTCACTCGAGGGCTGGTATTGCCGAAGTGCATGCATTGGGCCAAATTTCTCTCATTAATATACTATTCGCCCCGCCTCAAAACACCACTAACTCCCACATCTCTTTATTTCGAATATTATCTTAATCTAGCGGTCCTATCTCTTTTTAACAATTTGTTTGTCCCTTTCTAGGGTCCGCCTATAAAACAGTTTGCGGTCCTGCTCTAACATTACCTCCCGCTCTTGCACTGTCTAGGTTTTCTAAATTAACCTTAGATCTAGACTTCATAGTGTTTGTTTGCTGAATGTGGTGTTGTATGCCTGCCTATTCATCAGCTGTGTGTACCTACCTATCGTGTAAAATAAAACACCATCATTTCTATTTTTTATTTAACTTAGGCATTTTACCCCACCTTGAAGTCTAGATCGTGTCTAGAGCGTTACCTATCCTACTTAGTGTTATAAAAGAAGTTTATTCTTAAGGCTAATGTTATGAGCTATACAGAAAACATAAATTTACATATAAGGACTTATACTAGACTATTCTATGATTGATTAATGGAAACCTAAACTATGAATTTATTTACAATTTAAATCACATTAAAGCTACCTATTCGTTTATGCATTGTCCCGAACAGATTTCTTTACCTACACATACATACATAAAGTATTTTGTAAATTTAATTAAAATGTTTGTGCCATTTTCGTGTAGCGGACAACTTTATTATCACTTCCTATTTTTCAATTTGAGCGTACATCGTAAGAAAGTGATATTAATTATAAAAAGTTATTGATTTTAAGACGAGTGATTTTACAAAAAAAACTAAAAAATACATTTTCTGTCCCCTCACCTTTGTCCTTCCAATACCTTACCCTCACTCTTACGGATTTACAGTTCGCTAAATATGTCAGATACCGATCAAGGCAGATACATATCAATACGTGAACCACTTGCATCTAGTGTACGGCCGGTAAAGCGTAAAAGGGAAAATTCCTATAAGGAGGAAAGTCCTCCGTAAAGCGTAAGAGGTCTCAGCGGTCCTCTAGTACCCGTCTTAGCAGAACAAGCAGGTCGCCTTTACGGAGACAATCGCGCAAGATAACCCCTGTACGACATAACTCGAAACGTAGGCGCTATAACCGTCGTCATAGGGATTCGTCATCATCATCCGGTCATAGAGGTTGTCGCCGCAAACCTCGGCGACACTACTCCAACTCAGATTCTTCGAGTAGGTCATCATCAGATAGTTCTCAGTCATACACCTGCTCGCGATGCTCTCGCTCAAGGATTAGGCACACTTCAAGGAAACGTAGCAGGGCATCTCGCAGTGGCAACTCTTCTAGAGATCTCATAAAAGACTTTATAGATGCTATAAATGATCGAGGTTCTCATTCATATGTTGGGGCACAGGAAGTGAAACCGAAATTTGACCCTGCACAGAAGACGCAAAGTACACGAGCGTGGCTTAGGAAAGTTAACGAGGCGGTTAGTATTTATGGGTGGACTGAGAGACAAATCATATATCACGCTCTACTCAAACTGTCTGGGCTCGGAAATGGTATGAGGGGCTGACTTCTATAGACTTAAGATGGAAGGCTTGGCAGAGAAAACTTCTGAAATGTTTTCCTGATGATCGAAATTACGCCGATCGTTTGACTGAAATGCTAAATAGGCGGAGTAGAAAAGAAGAAAAGTTGGAAGAATATTACTACAAAAAAGCCAAATTAGTCAATCGGTGTAATATAAAAGGAAAAGATGCCGTGGATTGTATTATACACGGTATTTACGACCGAAACATACAATTGAATGTGCAAGGTGCAAATTTTAAGCGCCCTAGTCAGCTGTTGCGCTATTAAAGAAACATTTCAATTAAAAATAATATAAGGTCGATAAACAATGAAATGTACCATCATTAATCAAACCAAATCCTAATAAGCCAATTGACAGATTTGTAAAACCCACAAATATAAATCGAGTCAGATGTTTTAATTGCTCAGAAATGTGGCACACGGCTAAGTGCCCTGAACCTCTACAAAAATGTTTGAAATGTCAACGTTTTGGTCACATTGCGGACCATTGTAAACGAGACCCAGTACAAGATAAAAATACACAAGCTTTAAATAGCACTATTAAAGAAGTCCGCAATGGACAACATTTCAAAATTGCTAAGCTCTGAAACAAAAAATACCAATTCTTTATTTACTTTTCCGCTGCTCGAATATATATTTATTCATTAAACCACTTGACCGTTATTAGAAGCTTATTTATTAATGAGATAGGCATATCCGTTTCCGTTGTATCTTGCATCCCTTTCTACCCTATGGCGCTGTCCCTTTCGCACCCCTACTTTTCACATGGCTGAGGTGGGGCAGCGCGAGCGATGAGCTGCGCGCCCTTGTTCGTCATTTGGCGTAAAAATTTTCCGTTGGTGAACTTGTGTTTCAAAAGTATAATTAAATCTGGGTAAAATCTAGATTACCTGCATACCCAAGTGATCCTCACGTGAGTTGCACATATATTTTTTGAAACGGTGTTACCGTTCGTAGATTTTTTATAAGTTTTTTTGCTTTCTACCCGCATTGTGTTTAACATTTTTGTTCCAAATCTATTTTTAGATCATGTTACGAATCTATTTTTAGATTCGTGTAGTACATGAACTTGTGATTTCTTTTAGGTCAGTGATTAAATTAAGTTTTGTAAATAAACTTAACTATGGATAACGATAGCGGCCTCCCAAATGAACCGATCGCCGGTCCATCGGGTGTGGCACCGCAACGTAATAAAGCGAGCAAACGAGATCGTCGGGCGAGATCTAAAAGCACCAGTAGTAGCAGTAGCAATAGCAGATCATCTTCGTCTACTAGCCGTTCTGAATCTTCGCAAGATTCTAGGAAGAGAAAAAGGAAATCGCATCGTCATCGATCTAAAAAACAAAAGCGTGACCGTCGTCTTTTAGAAAAACTTACCAAAGAAGTGGGTAAATTACGGAAAAATATCGTTAATAAAGAGGATAGTTTTCGCGATAATGAATCATTTATTTCCGATGTTAGTCGTGGGCTTTATAATGATTGTTGTGCATCGCAGCCTTTTTTGAATAGTCCAGTTGAGGAAATATTGCCTAATTTAAGTTTTCAAATCGAAACAAAAACTAAGGACCCCGCGGTACCCACCACTCCAGAAGAATATTTGAAAATGTTAAGTGAGGTTCAACGATTCGGTAGTAGGGCGTGGTCGGAAGTTCGGTATTTCGAAACCCAAAAATTGTACAACCATTCGCCGGGATTTACAGATCTCGAAACTAACGAAGAGGTAAAGGCGTATGACAAAATACGCCACTTAGCATACTCTGATAAATCCTACGCTGCGATTACCTTTGGTATTTTAAAACAAAAGGAAGTTTTCTTAAAAAGCTGTCGTAATTTATTAGCACGGTCTAAATCTCCAGATGCGTCACTTAATAATCTCGATGATAAAATCGACGAGTTTTTTCTAAAAGGCGATTTTCATAAGGTCTCCACTGACTTGCTACAAATGGCTTGCGGTCACAGAGCTGAAACGATAGAGATGAGAAGGGATGGTATTCTCAAATGTGTACGTGATCCTTTGATTAAATGTAAATTGGAAAAAATCCCTCCGTCAAACACTCACGTGTTTGAACAAGATGCTTTGACTGCGACAATTGAAACTGCAGGCGGGATACGAAAAGCCTTTTGGCCTGCAAATCAATCTAGCGGCGGAAATGCTTCGCGAGCAAAATCCACTAATGCCGCACGGCTCCCCTCGTGGGGGAACGCCCATTATAATGTACCATCGCATTGTACCTCAGAACCCGGCTGGAATATGATGCCTTGTGCACATACTAGCTGCTCATCTAATCAGCCCTCACAGGGTGGTTGTCAGTCCCAGTTTTCATCAAGAGGACATCATAATGCTCACCAAGAGCCCCGTTACCAAAGTAACAACCGAAGTGTGTCATTTCGTTCTCGCAGATCGGGACCACGGCCTTCGACGCAGAGAGGCCATAAACGACCTTATTCGCCCTCTGGCAATAGGGGAGGCAAGAGACAAAGACAATTACTTAGATCTCTTCAAGGCTGGTCGGTTAGCTCAGTTTGTCAGTCACTGGGAGGAAATGGGGGCACCAGATTTTATCCTGAGAATAATAAAAGGGTACCGCATACCCTTCCTACGAAAACCCCCACTGAGGATACCGGACTTGCAAAATCACCGTCATCGCACTGTAAAATCGGACGAAATGTCACTGATCATTCAAAAGATGAAACAGCAAGGTGTTCTAAGAGTAGCGGATCTGTCCCCGAGCTTTGTATCACCTCTGTTTCTTGTACCAAAGAGGGACGGTTCAAGCCGCCCTGTTTTCAATTTGAAATTACTAAATCAATATGTGCTGACCGACCCGTTTCGCCTTATAAATATGAACCGTGTACCGGATTTTCTTCAACCTCAAGATTTCATGTGCAAGGTGGATTTGACACAAGCGTACTTCAACCTTCAAATAGCAAGGTCACACAGGCGGTTTCTACGCCTTCTGTACGAAGGCGAATTGCTCGAGAAGACGTGTCTCCCCTTTGGTCTGTGTACAGCTCCGAAGGTTTTCGCTTGTCTAACCAACTGGATTGCACAAACCCTTCGAGCAACGAGTCATAGTATATCTCGACGATTATCTGCTGGCAAACCAAGACCAGGAAACGTTGGGCAGGCATGTGGACATGCTTTTAAGAGCACTGGAATATCTCGGATTCCAGATAAACTACACCAAATCGATTCTTGTCCCTCAAAAAATCGTGACCTATCTTGGCATTGTCTGGGACCCTTGGCAAAACCAAAAGTATCTTCCGCCAGAAACGTCTGCCTCGGTTGCCAAAAAGTTGGACCATGTTTTGAAAATAGGCAAAATATCGCTGAAGGAACTACAGAGTCTTGTGGGCTTGCTGAATTTTGCCAGTTTCGTGGTCCCTCGAGGGAGACTGAATCATCGAGAATCTCTGAAGTTTCTCAATTCCTTGCCCGAGGGTCAGATGATGACCAAATACAGTATTCCGTGTCAGGTAAAGGAAGAAATGCACTGGTGGCTACGAAATCGATACTTGCCCACACGAATACATGTACCACCGCCGATGCATTTTCTGGCCACCGATGCGTCAGATATGGCATGGGGAGCTCAAATCGACAACCACAGAATATCTGGCATTTGGGATTGCGTAGAGAAACACTTACATTGCAATCAAAAGGAAATGTTAGCTATTTACAAGACTCTAGAATCCCATGCGCGGCATATGGCACAGAGTTCTGTGTTAATTCAGTCGGACAATCGGACTGTGGTTGCGTATCTTCGCAACGAGGGCGGGACCAAGTCGCAAAGTCTAATGAATCTGGCGCGAAGGATTTTCCAAATACTAGACCACCATCAGATTCACTTGAAAATCCAATACATTCCCGGGAAGTTCAACACCCAAGCAGACTGCCTCTCGAGGCTCCGCGGGCCCGCGGAATGGCATTTACTACCGGAGTGTACAACAAGGATCTTTGCGAAGATGGGAACACCGGTAATCGACTTATTTGCATCCAAAACGGCGCAAGTCGTAGCGAACTACGCAACTCTGGATTGCAACGATCACAACGCGATGTTCCACGATGCGTTCAACGTGACCTGGAATTTTTCGCTTGCTTGGATATTCCCACCTCCATTTCTAATTCCCAAAGTGCTGATGCATCTCAATCAGGCCACGGGGCTGTATCTGATTGTGGTGCCCCGGTGGGAGAAAGTGTTTTGGAGACCCGATCTCAAGGCTCGGGCCATTGCAGCCCCGTTCACATTGACGAAGCTAAATCGGTGTCTCATAGACACGACAACGGGCTTGCCACCACCTCGAACTCAGGATTTAACTCTAGAGATCTGGAAGTGTGGGGGTGGGCAGAGAAGATAAAATCTTGGGACTCAAGTCAAATAGATCTGCTTAAATCATCCTGGCGACCTTCTACAAGGAAGACATATCAGGTAGCTTGGAATCGCTGGAAGTCATGGGCTCATCAGCACAATGTTAATTTAACAAATCCTCAAGGGTCAGATTTAGCCCAATTCTTAGCCGATCTCTATTTGAAAGATCACTTTTCATACAACACTATTCTTCTCCATAAATCTGTAGTTTCCACGCTCTGTAATGCAGAGTTGTCTGGTAAATTAAGTGAAAATGTGTTGGTTAAACACATTCTGAAATCTATTTCTTTGAAAAATCCTAAAGCTACAAAGCCACCTGTTTGGGACATTAAAGTGCTTACATCTTATTTAAGTCACTACCCTATTAATTATAATAGTGTTTTTCATATTGTACGACATGCAGCATCTTTGTTGATTCTTTGCTCTGGCCGCAGAATACACGATTTGACGTTGTTAAGGGTGGATGATGATCACTGTGTGATTGGCAATGATTATATTACTCTTTGGCCCGAATTCGGGTCAAAAACAGATTGTAGTCAATATAGACAGTCAGGTTGGAGGCTGATTTCCAACCCACAAAACCAAAATCTAAATCCTGTTTATTGGCTAAAGAAAACCATAGAGGTTTTAAATGAAAGGCGAAGTAAGTCCGGGTCTAATAATTTATTTATAACATTACGTGGTTCTCCGGCGCCTGCGTCGCGCACAATGATAGCAGGGTGGATCAAGTCGGTTATGAAGCAAGCTGGGATTGAGGCAACCCCAGGAAGTATGCGGTCTGCTGTATCTTCAAGTAATTGGCTGAATAATTTTCCCCTGGATGAAATTTTGGCCAGAGGAAACTGGAAATCCGATAAAACGTTCCATAATTACTATCGTCGCGAAGTACTAACCTCTAAACCGAATCGTTCTACCATCACTTCTCTTTTTCATCCCATTACATAATTAATATATGGGTACTTTTATTATATATATATATAAATAAATAAAAACAGTTAAAATGATTCGTTTGTTATTGTTTTTTCTTATAATCACTATTACAGTTCAAAAGACATATGATTGTATAAGAATTATAGACCGAGATTGAGTATTTTTTCGTTATAGGTATATACAAATTGTAATAATTTAAAACTATCATAATATTTAAGTGGAATAAAAAGTTACTTTGTTTAAATATGCTATTTCCATTGCTACCATGTTTCGCACCCAATGTTGCCTTTATGATACCCACATTTACCTACTTTTCACCAGGCGATAACAAACAGGTCTCATTAATAAATAAGCTTCTAATAACGGTCAAGTGGTTTAATAGACGCGTTCTACCTGAAATAAAACGCATATTAAACTACTTACCTTATTAGAAGCTTATGTTCTAATCCTGCCTGGTGTAATATTCGACCCAATGACGAACAAGGGCGCGCAGCTCATCGCCTGCGCTGCCTCACCTCAGCCAAGTGAAAAGTAGGGGTGCGAAAGGGACAGCGCCATAGGGTAGAAAGGGATGCAAGATACAACGGAAACGGATATGCCTATCTCATTAATAAATAAGCTTCTAATAAGTTAAGTAGTTTAATATGCGTTTTATTTCAGGTAAAACGCGTCTATTTTTTATATTGCTTATTTGCTGAGAAAAAAATTAAAAACTAAAAAACGTAAGATGACGTCATCGGACGGCAGAATGTAAAATATTTCTTTGCTTAGCACATTATAGTTTTAAATTTACGAAATGCCAAACCCATGACATGCAACTGTCAAAAAAAAGACAACTTGTCAACGTTGAATGAATGAATGATGTTCACAGTGTTGACACTAGTATTCTTTACCTTTGACAGTAGTACCTTATTTTTTAGCAAAACAATGATAAGCAAAGGAATATCGCTGTATTCAGCCGTCCGATGACGTCATTCGGCGCTTACGTCTATTTAAAATATAAAGAATTTCAATTATTATTTTATGCATGAAAATGGAAAAATTTTGAAAAAAGAAAAAATATGGGTCTGTTCATTTTATGTCTATTTTCATATAAAAAAACAATATGGACATGTTAAAAATATGAAATGTTGTCCATTCACTGCACCTGGTAATAATCCTAGCATTTACCATAAAACTATTACAGTAAATGGGACAAATAGGAGTGCATTTATCGACTTCGGCAGTCAGTGCACGATCGTGACACAGAGTGTCACTGAAGATTTAAAGTTAGTTGTTAAGAAAGATAATTTACCTATAATTAAGGGATTTGGCTTTGGCTCTATTAAACCTATAGGCTCAGCAGTAGTTGAAGTAAATATTGATTTTGTGACAGCGCATATTCAAGTGTTTGTAGTTCCTAATAAATATATAAAAACTGATGTATAATAGGCCAAAACTTCACAGAGCTACCCGAGGTGATAGTATACAAGACAAATAACAATTTAGTCCTATACTCAGATAAAATTGATCTTAAAAAAATTAATATATACTCGAGTAAATGGCATCTAATATCTGTCGGTGTATTCGTAGCCCTGAGACAGGATATATATATATACATACATGGTTATGCGTCACTCAAACTTAATGAAGAGCACATAGTCTTGCAAGGGGTATATCGTTTAAATGGTGGATCGGTGTCAATTAGAGCCATTAATATCGCTGGAAGGCAGATCTCTATTGGAAAAGGAAAACTACTTGCTCGCGCGCTTCTTTTACCAGTAGTAGGCGATCTCAAGCCGTCTCCGGCAGCGAACTTAGAGAGTTTTTTAATTATTAATATCAAAAAATGTGAGGGGTGTCCGAAGACAGCCCGGCCCCAGCAGACGACGCCGTGCTCCGCCAGTCCGCTCGTCACCACGGCTGCTGTAACGTAGCCGAAACGTCGAGCCAAATATGTGAGTACACAATGTTGTTTCACATAATAAATATCGTGTTAATCCCCGTATTGATACATATAGCGAACTTAGAGATTAATCACTTAAATATTGGAAACGACACTAAACCATCAGATCGAATTAAAATTACTCTAAATATGATTAACGTAGGTCCTGATACTAGTGAGGCTAAAAAAGAACGTTTAATTGACCTTTTAAATACCTATAGGGATTGTTTAGCATTAGACACGTCCGAGCTGGGAACAACAAATATATCAGAGATGCATATTAAACTTAATAACGAAAGCCCAGTTTATTAAAAACCTTACCGATTAGCATATAAGGAGCGTGAAATAGTTAGAGGATTAGCTAACGAAATCTTGGAGAACGAAATTGTTCAAGAGTCAAACTCTTCTTATGCGAGCCCAGTTGTCCTCGTTAAGAAGAAAAATAAAGATTACCGTCTATGTGTGGATTTTAGAGCTTTGAATAAGAAGACCGTTAAGGATTCTTACCCAATGCCAGTGATTGACCACCAATTAGATCGTCTGAACGGTAAGAGGTACTTCACTAGCCTTGACCTTAAATCTGGTTACTACCAGATTTGAAAGAAAGAAAGAAAATACATTTATTGACTATCACAATACACAGGAAACAAACATATACAGTTGGTACACGGTTTAAAACAACATAAAATTTACACAGAAGAGGGACAAAGAGTTGTGGATAGTGTGTGGTCAATAAGGTCCCGTCCTCAGCATTAGCTGCTACTACAATATCTGCATTGCCGCAGCGCTGGTATTCTGGCGGGACCTGTTTGCGAGCGAGTGTGATGGTGTGGTGTAGATAAATAAATAAAAATATATACTTATACACGTACATATTATAGATAGGCAATATGTGATGTGGTAGATATAATAAAATTCGTATTTAAACACACACAAAAAAAGAAGAAGAGAATTTAGTTGATAACATACAGATAGATACAAACAACACTCAAAAGCTAGACACAATACAATGATGAGAAGAAAACAGTAGGTAGTACAAAGCACAACCACTTTAAAAAATATACTTAAAAAAAAATACGATATCGTTATGCGACCAGTGGCTCCATTCAATCGAACAGATTGCATTCCTGCAAAAAAAAATGTAATCTGTTTCTGGTCGCGCAATGTTGCGATATTGAATAAACAGCAAAGGCAATAAAAAATTAAAAAAAAACAATTTGACATTGTTTGTAAAAATGACTAAAATGCTCGTAGCCTGCCTTTAGAAATGTTTCCGAGAGACAAATAACGTCCGGCTGGATGTGAAGAGTACGCAATTCCTGTAATGTAATTTCCAAGATGGGCTGTTTCGAGAGTAAGCTAGCAATATTCTGGTGTAGGATCCTAAATTGAGGTTGCTTAGGCTCGAAAAAACTGTGATGGTTTCTTTAAAATGGGGAAGTAATATGGAATAGTTCCTTTAGTGGTCGATTCTGTGTTTGTTGTGTTTGTGTCTTTGGAGGGATTTGTGTTATGCGTCATATCGTCTTTGCGTGTTATTTGGGAGAAATAGAAAGGAATCGTTTCCCTTTGATAGATGCGCGTTGTTTTTGTTAGATTAGAGTTTGGTTTACTGCCAGCCATCAATGCTCTAAGGTTCTTAATGTTTGAGTATTTTTCTTTATAATCAATGCAATCAATAACATGGCTGACTGAATTACACATAGACTGCTGATTGTTATAAACACTTTGGACATAATGTACATTGGAGTATTCCTTACATAATAGGTCAATGGAATTATTTAAATAATTAACGTCAATGTAGCTGTTTTTGAATACATTAAGGACAATGATACTGTTTTTAGCAAATCTTTTAAAAGTTGTTTGTAGTTGCACTTTGAGGATTTTGTTTGATTTGTTTTTGTTAGATTAGAGTTTGGTTTACTGCCAGCCATCAATGCTCTAAGGTTCTTAATGTTTAAGTATTTTTCTTTATAATCAATGCAATCAATAACATGGCTGACTGAATTACACATAGACTGCTGATTGTTATAAACCCTTTGGACATAATGTACATTGGAGTATTCCTTACATAATAGGTCAATGGAATTATTTAAATAATTAACGTCAATGTAGCTGTTTTTGAATACATTAAGGACAATGATACTGTTTTTAGCAAATCTTTTAAAAGTTGTTTGTAGTTGCACTTTGAGGATTTTCCAGTCATAATCGTTTTCGCCAACGCACAAAATCAGTTTATCTCGAGTATTAACATTCAAATCCTGACAATCCTTTAGTACTTCGGTGCTGATTGCATGGGGTTTTGACAGGCTGCTAATTGTGTGTTAGAATAATATGGCAACACAAATTATAATATTAAGTTGGTACCGTTAGTTATTAAGTTTTTTGTTACGGTTGGTTAAACTTTTTTTTTTCTTCCTTCTTCTCTCATGTAACGTGCAAGCAAACGGATTACCTAAATAAAAACAACATTATTACAACTTAAAAACAGTTTTCATTTCATTAGTTTGTACATTGTGTATTTTTCATATTTTGTTTGTGCTCTCGAATGTATTAGTGTTGCTGCTAATCCCACACATTGTTGTGAGCCAAAAATGATTTTTTTTTTGTCTCATCTTCTATCTTAGACTTTTTTGCGGTCGATGACTCTTCAATAGCATTCACAGGTTTTGGTTGTGGTTTCTCTTCTGAGGGTTGAATGTTGTACTGATTTCCCAAGCTTTTCAGTTAAATTAAAACGTCGGGAAGAAAATGGAGAAAAAAGCCTCATCATCAAGTATTTTAAGGGCACACCAAAAATTTTACTAGATAATAAACAGGAAAAAAAAACTAAATGACGTGCAGCGATGTGTCTTTGCTGCAGATTGTGACAGATTAAAAAACACAAACTATTATATCGTGAATAAATACCAAGATTTACTGCTAAATCCCTCCTCATTGAGGATTTTTTATGCTAATATTCGGAGTATACGTTCGCCAGGAAAGTTTGACGAGATAAAATGCATCCTTAAAGGCGTTTCATCAATAGTACACATTTTAATATTTGTAGAAACTTGGATAACATCCGATACCGATGCTGAATGTTATAAACTACCCAATTATAATCACACGTACAACTTTAGACAGAACAGCAGAGGGGGTGGAGTCTCCATCTATACACACAATACTATTAAATTTGAAGTGACCGACAACCTGGTGGAAGATGATAACCATTACTTATGGCTAAAGATAAACAAACTTTCTTTAAACATTGGCGCTATTTACAGATCACCCAACACGGATGTCAATACATTCTTGGAAACATATAATTTGCAACTGGAAAAAAGAAAACAATCAATTACCTTTGGAGACTTGAATATAAATTTATTAAAAAAAGACAACATTTCGAAGAAATATTTACGTACAGTAAATGCTGCTGCGGCCTTAGCGAGATGAGAAGGCTGGGAGAAAGAATTGTTTCGTGTCAGGATTTTTTACTATACCATATAGGAACCACCCCCGGCCTATATGGGGTCGGTTTTATTATAAAGAAACATCTGACAGATTTTATAGAAGGGTTCATGGGCATCTCAGAACGAATAGCAATGATGAATCTAAAACTACCCGGTTACCAAGATCCATGGTCTATCATACATGTATACTCACCTACAGAACAATCAGACTTAGAAACAATAGATACCTTCTACCATGAATTAAACAAAGTTATTCGAGACCACGCACATAAAAACATAATAGTAATGGGAGACTTCAATGGGCAAATTGGAGGCAAACGGCCAGAAGAATACACACTGGGACCTCACACTTACTGCAACAAAACCAGAAACAGAAACGGGGAAAAAATGATGAACTTCACACTAGAAAACAAGCTTACCATTTTAAATACCATATACAGAAAAAACAAAAAAAGAATGTGGACTTGGATCTCACCAGACGGGAACACAAAGAATGAAATCGATTTCTTTATGACCAACAAGACCAGCTACTTCAGCAACTTCAACATTGTCAACCAACTCAACTTCAACACCAACCATAGACTGATTAGAGCAGAATTAAAAACAACACAACCAAGTAAACCTAGACCAAGACAAGAACCATCAACTCCAAAGCTCGGAAACCACCAAATGGAACAACTAAGAGCCAGACTGAGGGATAAACTTGCAAACTATAGCGAAAACACACATAACCTGACCGTACAAAGAAAATACAACTGGATGGAAAATATTATAATAACCGAAACAAAAATCGCTGCAAATACCACTAGAGAACACAAACAATGGCTTGCAACCAACACTCTAGAGTTACTAGAGCAAAGGCGCCAATTAAATAAATCAAAACAGTCTAAGGACAGAAGGAAAAAACTAACTGAAATTAACAAAGAAATAAAGAAAAATTTAAGATTAGACAGAAAAAAAAATAGAATGGAGACCATTGAAAAACATATATTACAAACGGGAGGAGTCAAAAAAGCATACAAAGAACTAACAAAATCTATAGACTGGGTAGTAAAAATGAAAAACAACAGAGAAGACTGGAGCCACGAAAGAAAAGGTATATTGGATATTGCAACATCCTATTACAAGGAACTGTATACTTACAATCACACCTCATCCGAAGAAACAAACTTAGAAGAGAGCTCAGATACTCCCAAATTCCTACAAGCAGAAATAGAGAGAGCAATAGACACACAACGGAAAGATAAAGCACCAGGACCCGACGGTATAAGCAACGAGATCTTAATACAGAATACGCAGATCATTACACCGATCCTCACGAGAATATTTAACAATATTTTGGAGACAGAAACTATACCACAGCAATGGACAGAATCAAACATTATCCTTCTATATTAAAAAAAGGGGACAAACACGATATCGGGAACTATCGCCCAATCAGTCTCATGTCTAACATTTATAAGATATTCGCAAAGACACTTTTAAAACGCATCGAAGGAACTCTGGACGAACACCAACCCATCGAACAGGCAGGCTTTCGCAAGGGATTCTCGGTGATCGACCACATTCATGTGGTCCGCCAGATCTTAGACAAGTACAAAGCCTACCAACGTCAGTACTACATTGCTTTCATCGACTACACCAAAGCATTCGACTCTCTATACCACGAAGTCATATGGAAGTCCCTGAAAGAACAAGGAATCGAACAAAAATACATCCGGTTAATAAAAAATGTATACAGCCACAGTACTGCGAGAATACAACTAGAAAATAAAGGAAACCCATTTAGAGTAGGAAAGGGTGTAAGACAGGGTGACCCACTGTCCCCAAAACTTTTTTCAGCGGTTCTCGAGACAATCTTTAGGGGTCTCAACTGGGAAAATCTTGGAATTAATGTCGACGGAGCCTCTCTCTCACACTTGAGGTTCGCGGACGATATTGTGTTGTTTGCCGAAACACCGGAAAACATACAACAAATGATATACGATCTAGCAAACGAAAGTGAGAAGGCAGGCTTAAAGTTGAACCCGGCGAAAACAAAGGTTATGACAAACGGGAAGAAGTCCACCATATGTCTAGGAAATAACCAAATCGAGTACACTGACGAATACATATATCTGGGACAGCTAATAACACAAGTGAACCCCATAAGCAAAGAAGTGGAGAGAAGAATAATAAATAGCTGGAGGAGGTACTGGAGTCTGAAGGAGATCATGAAGGACAAGACACTTCACATCACTGTAAAGACAAAATTGTTCAACACCTGCATACTACCAGTCTTAATGTACGGAAGCCAAACATGGGCACTAACACGAAATAGGACAAGAAAACTGGAAACCTGCCAACACGCGATGGAAAGAAGTATGCTGAACGTAAAAAGATCGGACCGAGTAAAAAACCATACCATCAGGAAAAAGACAAATGTTATAGATGGATGTTATATCCAAAATCCGAAGTATGAAATGGCGGTGGGCAGGGCATATGATAAGAGGCGAAGAAAAATGGAGCAAAATTATCACACAATGGTACCCTAGAGAAGGAAAAAGGAAAAGAGGTAGACCAGAAAAAAAATGGGACGATGACATCCGACAAGTTGCAGGAGTAACCTGGAATAGAGTGGCACAAGACAGACGAGAATGGAAAAG
Organism: Marasmia exigua; assembly: GCA_019059595.1. Taxonomy (NCBI): domain Eukaryota; kingdom Metazoa; phylum Arthropoda; class Insecta; order Lepidoptera; family Crambidae; genus Marasmia; species Marasmia exigua. Next base: position 7,369,064 of record CM032493.1, on the reverse strand, counting down.
GTTGGAGGAGGCCTTTGCCGATTGGCAAACAGACCTACAAAAAATTATCAAATATTAGTTTAACAAAATTTAGTTAAGCAATAAATTTAATAAAATAATACTTTGTAAATAGATTTAAGATGGTCTGAATAAAGGGCTTATTATTATTATTAAATGCTGCTGGGTATGAAATTTTAAATAAAATCACAAAAAAATATGTCACACGTGAAACCTCTACCTCAAGTACAATACTGGATCATGTGTGTACAGACATAAGCAACCACGAGTATAATTTTTCCTTGATAGATTCATCGCTTTCTGAACACAAGCAGATTTTCGTTGAAATTACTAAGATAAGAATACAAAAAAAGAGACGAGCTGAATATAAAGCTCTGAATTACGAAGGACTTTACGAATCTATCACAGAATCAAGGGAAGCGGTAAATGAATATGACCAACTAGAAATGATAATATTACGGAGCATAAATCAAAACAAATTGAGAAAAACAAAGATTTTAAATGCCCCACGTGATGACTGGGTGAACAAAGACATACTAGATAAAATAAATGAACGTAATAAAATTTGGGAAGCAATAAAAACCGGCAGTGCTGATCAAAGGTCATATGAAGCGCTGCGAAAAAGTGTCCAGCGATCCATAAAATTATGCAAGAAAAAATACTACCAAGACTTATTTAATAACAGCTATAAAAGCTCGAAAAAAATGTGGGAGCTTCTAAATTGGCTAGCCAGAAACAAAATACAAGAGGAAGTACCAATCCCAAAGCTGATACTCAGTACGAATGATACTATTACCGAAGGAAGCAAAGTTTGTGAAATGTTTAATATATTTTTTTCGTCTGTTGGCAGTAATTTGGCAAACAACGTACCAATTCACTATCATAAAAGTTCCACTAGCATATTGATGTATGATGATGATTATGAGCACCAGTCAACATTGTCTTATTTTCAGCCATGTGGTCCCGAGGAAGTGTCAAATATTATAAACCAACTTGATAGCAACTCGAGCACTGGCATTGATGGAATGAGTGTAAAAGCAATTAAATGTATAAAAGATCAAATACTTAATGATCTTACTTGTTGTATCAATACATGCTTGTCGGAGGGAATCTTTCCTAATTCACTGAAAATCGCGAAAGTAAGCCCCATTTTTAAATCGGGTACTAGAACTGATCCCGGCAACTATAGGCCAATCTCGGTGCTTCCGATAATGTCGAAAATTTTTGAGCGAATCATATACAATAGGTTATTTGAGTATCTTAATGAAAAAAAATTCTTTAGTGGTTGCCAGTATGGTTTTCGTCCTAAATCGAGCACCCTCTCGGCAGCAGCAGATTTAATAAGCAAATTAAAGTCAAGTATAGATAAAAAGCTTATTGTCTTAGGTATTTTTATTGACTTAAAGAAGGCATTCGACACTATATGCCACTCAAAATTAATTCAAAAACTAAATAATCTAGGTGTTTCCAGTTCAGCTATTCAAATTTTAGAATCATATCTTGAAAATAGATCACAGATCGTAAAAATAGGAACATTTTCGAGCAACCCTCAGAAACTCTCCTACGGGATCCCACAGGGTTCAATTTTAGGACCCTTATTTTTTCTTATCTATATTAATAATTTAACCAATTTAGGACTAACCGGTGATTTAACGCTATACGCGGACGATACATGCCTTTTTTACTTCGGTAACTGTATTCAGCACATCATTAGTAGGGCACAATTGGATCTAGACATGCTCAATACTTGGTACTTACACAACCTTTTGACTATAAACATAGCAAAAACATCATATATGATTTTTAAAGCAAAAAATAAAAAGATACAGAGTTGTCCTCCCCTGACTATAAATAATATCCCAGTAAAGCAATCATATAAAGAAAAGTATTTAGGCTTGTGGCTGGACGATAATTTAACTTGGAAGCCACATATCGAACACATAAGGAAAAAGCTAATGCCAATCTTAACGTCAATACGGAAAACATTATATTGCATTCCTCAGAGGTCTCGTGCTGTCTTATACGATGCACTTGTGAAATCAAATCTACAATACTTAGTTGAAATATGGGGATCGGCTTCAAAGACCGTATTGAAAGATTCACAAATATTACAAAATAAAATTATTAAGGTACTGTTCCACATACATTATCGCACAGAAACAAAACTTGTATTTAAGAAAACAAAACTATTTAACCTTGAACAACTGTATAAATATAACACATGTCTATTAATTAAAAAAAATATCACCAAAACTATACACACAAATATTAATATTCCACAGAGACAATATTCACATAATTTAAGAAAAAAAAAACTATGCGTGCCGCTACCAAGGACAGTAAATTATGGTAAAAAAAATATAATTTATGAAGGTGTAAATTTATGTAATAATCTACCAGAAGAAATAAAAAACTCGGCAAACATAAATATATATAAATATAAATTAAAAGAACACAGCAAAAGAATATTAAATTTACTAATCTCCTTCTACACACATACTAAAATACAAATAAAATAATCAACGCGACTCCACAACTTTCATAATGCTGTTAGGCCGGCCGACCGGCTGGCCGAGTGAATCACCGCGTAGCAACTTGTTTAGGTACTCATTTGACATAATGCGTGCGCTCGGGGCTCGATGTTTGGTGGATAATAGTATGAACGATAAGATACCCTCTTTTAATTTTGTTTTTTGTTTCCTGGTTTCTTTAATTGGTTATTGTGTATTGGTTGTTTTGTGTTCAACAGAATGTCAATACAAAAATTTGTGTGAGTGTTACGTACATTATCATGATACAAGATGTTGTTTCATAGATATAAATTATAGTTTCGTTAGCAGAGCTGCGCTGCGCCATTTATATTATTATTGCATGCTTTAGTTATAATCTCATTTTAAGTGAACTGTATTTTTTACTAAGTTCTTATGAGAATACATTCTTTAAACGTAAGTCTTGCCGAGACCCTTACATTCAAACGAGACTTCCTTAAACTGACCGATAACATTATCTGCGATAAGTTTTTGTGAGTCAACAAGGTTAGAGTAAGAGTGCAGATGAATGCTAGGGGATCTATTAAGTACCTCTGCGATGCAGGATACCATGGAGGATATATAATCGATATTTTTCAGAAATCTAGGGCAGATCTTAAACTGCTTCCGAAAATCAATACCAAGGATCAAGTCTGATTTGATAGTAGGCAATACATGAGCTTTCAAGACATGAGTCAGGTTTTCAAAGACAACCGGCAGTTTAATAAATCCGAGGGAAGTATTCTTTTGCCCACCCGCTGCGGTGACAGTAATTATTTCCTCGGTGTGCATTTTAAGTCCAGCATTAACCAAATGTGCATGAATAGCCCTACCGAACCAGAGTCTAGCAGGCCAAACATACTAAAGTTTGAAATATTCTTAATATAAATTTTGACATAAGGGCGAGGATCATTATTAGGTTTTTTGTTTAAAATTGTTGCAACCTTATATGAGCTGAAAAAATGTCTAATAGTTAAAAGCCAACTATCCCAGTCAGCCCTATTAAAATAATTGCAACAATTTTTATTAATTAGTTTTTTGACTGAGAAGTAGTAGAATCTAATTTATTATTATTTTTTGGGTTACACTTTGGGCAATCTGGTGTGCGAAAATCTTTGAGTCCACAACGAAAGCATTTTATGACTCGATCTGCAGTACACTGTCTCATTGTGTGCGTATTTACGCGACAACGATAGAAATAATTACCTTCTCTTATTCAGGAGACATTAGCTCTATGGAAAGGGGGCCTTTGGTAACTTGAAGGTTGACTAGTGTTTAAACCTGCTGGACTCTGGGGTATTTTACAAGTATTCTTCACAGTATCCTTTTTGGTTTGATAGGCATACTCCGGTGCAAGGGTATTGGAACTAAGAGAAGGCGGCTCCTTGAAATTCTCTGATCTTGCCTTAAACTTCTCATAATTTTTGCATAAGTTCTGTAGATGCTCTATTGACGTTATAGTAGGGCTTGTAGCAAGGAAATTTGAATAACAAGGTCTAATGTTGTGGAAGAGAATTTCAAGCTTCTCATCTTCGCTCATTTTAGTATTAAGCCTGTCAAACATTCCGTGCATAATACCCAGGTATACTGTGATACTTTCCGAGGGTCCCTGACTTCGTTCTCGAATTTCACTCTTCATACGGTAGTCATAATTGGCAATGTCGAACTTCTTTAAGCAAGGCAAGCAAGCTACTCCAAGATGGGGTGGTTTCCCTAACGCTACGATCTGGTATCGTGAAGGGCGTCTCCAGAAAAAACCTCTAAAGCAAGTCTGAGCATCCTCTCCTCTGAGATATCCTTAGCCACACGAAATTCCTCAATACGAGCAATAAAAGATCTGACACATGACTTACCGTCAAATTTAAATTTGGAAATATCAAAAGCAATGCCCCGTTCCCACGTCACCTTAATATTATGGATCAAATCGCAAGAAGTATGTAGTACGTCTACAGGTGGTTCGACCGCATTATATTTAGCCCCTGCAGCAACATCGATTTGAGGAGGCTGTTGAGTGCGATTAAAAATAACCAAAATTGCTTGGAGTTTTGACCACTGGTCCTGATAAAACTCCTGCGTCTCCTTTAATATCGCGACATGTTCAGCATTTTTCGCTGGCACAACTCTATTGAGTCTATGATAGACGTGATTTAAATAAGTGCATGTGCGTTCAAGTAGGCTCTTCTGCTGCGGGTCCTCTTTGAGAGAGGCCAGATTAATTGCCGTTTTGGTCAAAGTATGTTTGATGCCACTCTGGAAGATGATAGCAAGAATCTAAAATATCATCTGCGGGAAATTTTATTGATAGTTTTGCGATTTGTTGCCTCAATTCTTCTACTCTATCTTTAGGTTTCTCAACGCGTATCTTAAATTTGTGCTCATGTTTTGTGAGTTGCAGATACTTAATTTGACGAGACATGTTTATTTACGGAAGGAGATGAGTAAAGTATGAGCGAAATAAATCGATGTATTATTAAAAAAAAACGAGAAATACGCCTCCAAGTAGGTGGGCGTTGCACAGCGAATACAGATTCACTACACTAAATATCAAAGTATAATCAGCCTTATATACTAGCGTTAAGTCTGCGACGTGAACACAACCAACACCAAGAATGCTTTTTAAAAAAGAAAAAAATAAAACAGACCTCAGAACGACCAAGAAAGACCAACTAAACCACGTTATGGGCCCCACTTGTCACATAGGGACAAAGAAAGAAAGAAAAGAAAGAGGTAAGTATGAATAGAAGTAATTTATTTAATTGAAAAATTAGTTAAGAGGTCGCGGTTGGTCGTGCCTAGCGGTCTTGGTCGTCTGAGCCTGTTTTCCTTAAATAAAACTCCCCTTGGCTCAATCCAGTAGGTCCACCTTCTGACTCCGAGAGAGTCTTCCGAACGCCTTTAACTCGGTGGGTAAGTATTTATTCTGTATGTTTCGGGTTGGTGGGTGTTCTTTATATTTCAGCCCGGCGGGTGCTCCTGATAATTCAACCTGGTGGGTGTTCCTGATATCTCAACCCGGTGGGTATTTCTGGAACACGTTATAAGGACACGTCTTATAAATATGGCCGACTAGGCGACCTGGACTGCAGATGAAGACGCGAAGGCAAAAGAGGGTGATTGAGAGTGATTAAAGTACAATTTAGCAAGTGAGATGAGGAAGCTGCAGTCCAGGTACAATGAGAGCAAGGATGAAATGAAGTGAGACTGCAACCTTGCGTGAATAAGCTAGGTATGCCAAATAAATAAATGAATGTGCAAGCAAACCCGCAGCGGAGCGGTAGTATGTCTAGGCATAGCAAATCCTCATAAGATCGCACGTCTTTTAACAATGAAGCAGAAAGATGATGATGATAATTTATCGAAATGAAAATAGTAAACAAATAAGTTAGGCATTTAATTAATAAATATTAATTTAGTTATGTAAAATGGGTAGGTATAAAAGAAATAGCTTTAAAGAAAGAAAACCAAGTTAATTAATTGCAGTTGTTAATAGTTAATGTGGTAATAAGTTCTACAGTATCATTTAAATATCTATAACGTTCAAAATTAACCTATAAACTAAGTTATTACAAAATATGGAGGTAGGTATTTTATAAAATAAAGAGGTACTAGGTAATTTATTATTCGGTATAAAATTAATATACTACGTAGCTAAAATTTTTAATGATCAACCAGTAAAAGAGATTCAAATAAGAAAACTTATCAATTTATGTGGCCGGGAATCGAACCCGCTTGGTTACGCACTACGCCATGCGGTCGCGCCTCGTGCGTTGCCTTAAGTATAACTAAAATGGGGTTGATTAAAACCACCACCACCACCATTACCACTTTAACTTTACTTATTTGTTCACTATGATATTTATAATGGATGACTTATGATTTAAATGACGTATGATTTTCATGTTATTTTCTAATATGAATGGACAACATTTCAAAATTGCTAAGCTCTGAAACAAAAAATACCGATTCTTTATTTACTTTTCCGCTGCTAAATATATATATATTTATTCATTTTTTATATTGCTTATTTACTGAGAAAAAAATTAAAAACAAAAAACGTAAGATGACGTCATCGGACGGCAGAATGTAAAATATTTCTATGCTTAGCACATTATAGTTTTAAATTTACGAAATGCCAAACCCATGACATGCAACTGTCAAAAAAAAGACAACTTGTCAACGTTGAATGAATGAATGATGTTCACAGTGTTGACACTAGTATTCTTTACCTTTGACAGTAGTACCTTATTTTTTAGCAAAACAATGATAAGCAAAGGAATATCGCTGTATTCAGCCGTCCGATGACGTCATTTGGCGCTTACGTCTATTTAGAATATAAAGAATTTCAATAATTATTTTGTGCATGAAAATGGACAAATTTTGAAAAAAGAAAAAATATGGGTCTGTTCATTTTATGTCTATTTTCATATAAAAAAACAATATGGATATGTTGAAAATATGAAATGTTGTCCATTATGAACATGGAAATGATTAAAATTAGCACTGATTTCTATTGAACAGACTTATTATAGTGAAAGCAATCATGCTAAATGTTCTTACAGTGTAAAATAATGATTTAATGCGTCGCGAATGAGGTTAGGTAAAAATACCTATTACTAGGATATCAAGCAAAATCACATTTCTTTTTGGAAAATCAATTAATTAAAGTTGATTCTACAATGCAGAACTAATTTTATGCCAATTACATTATAAATGAAGTGGCAAATAGAAGAATTAGAAAGTGACCACGCCATCTGGAGTTACGCAACAAGGGACACGTAAGTTCTAGAAGCTTCTACACTAGGTACTATTGTAACACTATAGATCTGTGCAACACTTACCCAGTATGGGACGATAAAACACTGATAATACTTAAGTAGATCAATACATTTTGAGTATTAGGTGAAATTATTTCACGTTAAGTCGTATCAAGTAATACAAATTGAGAAATCAAGTCCGGGTCATCTCCAGGACAGTCGGACGGCAAGTGTGGGCGCTTGCGCATCGGCTCTGTGACACGGGCGGCACATACGTCACCGGACCCAAGACTAAGGATCTTTTGTTCGCGCGACCAATCGGACTGCGACGAGTATTAATATAAAATATTTGTGCTTGTGCGTTTGTTTGTTGAAGTGAATGAAATCCTATATTGAGTTAGTTTACTTGTTTACCATAATTATATCGAGTAACTTATATAGTTTATTACTATTGTTTACATAATGTATTTTAAAATGTTATTTGTTGTATATATTTTATGTTTATTTACCAAGCTTTTGTAAGTACACATTTAAGTTATTGTTTTTATAGTTTTAAGTTTAGTTATTTAAGTAGGGTTATTTGTAAAATACGACTATTTTAAATAAAATCTCTTTGCACTAATTGCTGCTTCTGTAAATCAATAACGTATACGTTACACCGGGTGACTCAAGAAAAGTCTATGTAAATGAACACCTTACTAAGGAGAATAGGATATTATTTAGTAAGGCACGTACTGCCGGTAATGAACTCAAATTCATATATATTTGGACAAATAATGGCAGCATTTTCATGCGCAGGTCGGACACCAGTTCAATTCTGCAGGTCACTTTAGAATCAACTCTGCATAATTTAAAACGTAACGACTCAAATGTTGGAGTCACTGCAAATGCCTCTGGTGTCTGACTAGCGCGCGATAACCAGTTGTCTGCGGGCCTAGTTGCAATTTCATTGTTTTTCTTTTTCTTATTTGTTGTTAATGTTTGTGCCACCAAAAGTTTAAATAATATTGTCTGTGAATTTTTTTGTAAGAATCGTTGCTTGATGCATAGTTATAGCTACTGTTGCCTACTCGATTTATGTATAACATCTATCTTAAGTAATCCGTTCAAATCTATATTGGAACTCTTTCTAATGTATGTTGTTACCTTAAGCATAATTACTCAAACGTGTCCTAAACTCACCCACATTGTTTACTCTGACAACACACCGTACCATCATTTATGAGTAAGTAAGTAAGTAATCACTCTTACCGAGGTGTCGTAAAAGGCGACTAAGGTAAAGCTGCTGGCATGATCATCAGCACCCAGAGAAGGAAAACTCTGCATTTATATCAAAACCCTCGCCAACCCGTCTGCCAAGCGTGGTGAGTATGGCAACTACCCCTCATGTAATTGAGGGAGGCCCGTGCCCCAGCAGTGGGGACTTAATGGGCTGACGACGACGACGAAGTAAGTAATTGTTTATTTGCCAGAATATGGTTTCAAATGATCTTAAATAAATAAATTCCAACATATTCTATCGATGAGTCGATGTGCAAATGTCATTCAAAATTTTAATTTTACAATTCATAATTATTTTGATTAGTTTTATTTTTACATCATTATTCAGCAAGCTATCATTACATTTTCTTTTTTATTAAATTGTCAAATACATATAATTCACCAAGTCAAAATATATCTAAGTATGAAATTATGGTCAAAGTCAAAATTAAATTATATATCAAAAAAAAAAATATATATATATATATATATATATATATATATATATATATATATATGTATATATATATATATATATATATATATATATGTAAGTATGAAATTATGGTCAATGTCATAATTAAATTAAATGTCAAGAAATTTCAAATCCTATCATCCAGAAATTCATTGATTGTATAATACATTTTGGAAATTAGAAAATTATGTAATGTCTTTTCAAATTTATGGTCTGGTAACAATTTAAATAGGTCAGGTATTTTATTGTATATTTTTACCGCCATACAATTAATGTTCCTGGAATACAATGCCAATCTTTGATTTGGTATACATAATTTGTTTTCTTTTCTGCCTCTATAATTAGACAAGCAATTCTTTTTCTTGAATAGGTTTAAGTGTTTATGAACAAAAAGTCCAGTTTCATATATGTATAGACATGGTACAGGTAGGATGTTTAGTGTCTTGAACAGAGGTTTACAACTTTCAATGTAGTCTGCACCACAAATACTCCTAATGCATTTTTTCTGAACCTTAAAGACTCTAAGTATGTCAACAGAATTGCCCCATAGTATTATTCCATATCGTAATACAGACGCTACATACCCATGATAGGCTGCAGTAGCGGCTGGTTTTGAGACTAGTTGTCTGATTCTATTTAGAGCATATACAAATCTAATTTATTTTATTTATTACTGAGTCAATATGAGGTTTCCAATTACAATATTTGTCAATTTTTATACCTAGGAACTTAGTGGTCATTACATTTTCTATTTCATTATTATTATAGTGCACGTCAATATTTAAATGGGAACTTTGTTGAGTTTGGAATATCATTAATTTAGATTTAAATTGTTATCCTGTAGCCAATGTATTATCCTCTCTAAGGTTAAGTTAGATATTTCTCTCAATTCTTGTTTGTTTTTAGATTTTAATATTAGTGTAGTGTCGTCTGCAAAAAGGATACATTTTTGATTAAGGCCGTTTGGTAGATCATTAATGTACAGCAAAAAGAGTAGTGGACCTAGTATACTACCCTGTGGTACCCCACATCTATTATAAAAATAACTTGAAGAGAAAGAGTTCTTTTCACTATCAGACATTTTTGTTATTTCTACGCATTGTTGACGGTCTGATAAGTAACTTGATATCCACAATAAGGCAGTTCCTCTTAAACCGTACCGTTCTATTTTAGCTAGTAACAACTTATGACACACAAAATCGAACGCTTTAGACATGTCTAAAAATATAGCTAGCGTATGCATTCCACCATCTAGATTTTTTGTTATTTCTTTTATCAAATGAAAGCAAGCAAGTGTTGTGGACCTATCTTTACGAAATCCAAATTGTTCATCTTTGAATAGTCCTTCCATTGTGATGAATAAGTATATTTTATCATACATTACTCTCTCAAAGATCTTAGATATTATTGGTATCAGAGTAATTGGTCTATAATTGCACATATGCTCATGAGAATGGACAACATTTCAAATTTTTAACATGTCCATATTGTTTTTTTATATGAAAGTAGACATAAAATGAACAGACCCATATTTTTTCTTTTTTCAAAATTTGTCCATTTTCATGCATAAAATAATTATTGAAATTCTTTTTATTCTAAATAGACGTAAGCGCCAAATGACGTCATCGGACGGCTAAATACAGCGATATTACTTTGCTTATCATTGTTTTAATAAAAAAAAGGTACTACTGTCAAAGGTAAATAACACTAGTGTCAACATTGTCAACGTCATTCATACATTCAACGTTGACAAGCTGTCTTTTTTTTTGACAGTTACATGTCATGAGTTTGGCATTACGTAAATTTAAAACTATAATGTGCTAAGCAAAGAAATATTTTACATTCTGCCGTCCGATGACGTCATCTTACGTTTTTTAGTTTTTAATTTTTTTCTCAGTAAATAAGCAATATAAAAAATGAATAAATATATATTCGAGCAGCGGAAAAGTAAACAAAGAATTGGTATTTTTTGTTTCAGAGCTTAGCAATTTTGAAATGTTGTCCATTATTTTTATGTACAGGTTTTACAACAGATCGCTTTAATTTTGTTGGGAATTGTCCTTGGACAAGTGAGAGGTTTATCAAATGAGTTAAGGCTTTGATAATAAATTTTGCACTCTTTTTCAAAATATCAGTTTTAATACTATCATAACCCGTAGAGTTAGTATTTTTTAGATTTTTTACTATCTTCATGACGTCATATTCATCGACCGGAGATAGATAGATGCTCTTGTGATGAATTGGTATATTTTTTATTATATGGTTAAAATCTCTTTTGTCGTCAATATTGTTATTTGTCAGGTTTATAAAATATTTATTAAATTCGTTACAAATTTGAATTGGGTCAGTAATAAGTTGATTATTGTTCAATTTAATTTCCTTGATGTCATTAATTGTTTCTGAATGATGTAAATATCTTTTTAGTATTTCCCATGTGGTTTTACAGACATTTTTTGCTGTTGAGATATAACAAGCGTTTGTATTTTTTTGTGCCTGTGCGATACATTTTTTTAATATCTTTGAGTAGGATTGATAACGTTTATAAGAGCCCTTTTTGTTTGTCATAGTCAGACGATATTTAAGATATAGTTGTCTTTTTCGAATGCAACAACGTTTAATACCTTTAGTGTGCCAAAGATTTTTTAGAGGTTTATTGGTTATCTTTACTCTAATCAAGGGAAAACATAGATTATAGAAGAGGATTATAATGTCATAAAAACTACAGAAAGCCTTCTCTAAATCAGTTTCTTCAAGTACATCATGTAAAGATAATGATGAGATGCAGTCAAGAAACTTTTTCTCGTTACTCTTACTCATGTCACGTCTGTATTCAAACCAGAAGGCGCGTTTTTTAGAGTACTTAGTGTCTGTAACTACATTAAAAGTAAGGCTTTGACCCGTTTCATGGTCTGATAGACATAAACAGTGTGTCCTTGCAATAGTATTATCCTTAAGGTTGCTGCATATTAAATCCAAGCAAGCGTTTTTACGAGTGGGTTGATTAATATGATTAATTAAATTATGATTTTTTAATAAACTATTTAACTCTTTTTCATTTTTATTACTAAGCATCATGTTAACATTCCAGTCACCGCATAATATAATGTTTTTATTATGCCTGCGGGACAACTTATTAATTAAAGCTTGTAATTGTGTCATAAAAATATCAATTTTAGATTTCGGAGTCCTATAAATACAAACAATTATGAGTTTGTGTTGTTTTATTTCTAAAGCACAGCACTCAAATGAATGGGGCATAGCTTGCTCTACGTCAATTATTTTATAGTCCAAAGTATTGTCAAGCAAAATACATGATCCTCCTCTACGTTCATTCCTACAGAAGGATGCAGCTAGTTTGTAACCATTTAAGTTAAGATTTTTTTCTGAACCCTGAGTAGTATAGACTTAGTTAATGATATTGATAATTCTTTAAATATTCCGTGCAAATTAATAATTCCAGAAAGCTGTAACAAGATCCTTTCCCCTTATCAGTTTAAAATTCTATAATTAAACATAAGAAGCCTGCATAAAAACTTTGACGCTTTGCTGGTCCTATTGCATCGGGTTGGTTTGGAATTTGACGTGATTTTGCTTACCGAATGCTGGTTGAATGACAAAACAATAATTGAAAATATAGCTGGTTATTCAGCGTTTGCCTCAAAGCATAATATCAACCAAAACGGTGGTGTAGTAGCATACGTGAAGGAGCATTTCAATGTACAGGTCACAGAACCCGACTTCTTGGATGCTTGTGGCCTATTGTTGGAAATTCCAGAAATGATTACTATAGTTGGTATATATCGTTCTCCCTCATTTAGTTCTCCCTCAAAATTTTTGCATTCCCTGGATGAAATACTCTCCAATATAAAAAAAACAAATCTGCAGTCGTCATTGCCGGGGACGTAAACATCGATATTCTTGACTCCGGATGTCCTCGAAGTGATCCCTCAGACTATCTATGCATGACTGCTGGCTACAATCTGCGTCCCGCTATCACCATGCCTACAAGACTGGACGCTTACCTGGATCACATACTTATTGATTCCACTCTCCCTGTCCTGGGTCTAGTATGTGATACAAGCTTTACCGACCATTGTCCAACAATGGTGGGACTAACAATTAAAAACAAAAAATGTAACGCAAGCCCACGAAATAGGCTCAGGACCAACTTTGGGGGAGTCGCTATGTTGACTGGTCACATATCTTGAACTCGACAGACGTCAACGAAGCTACTGCAGCTTTCCTTCAAGTTCTAAACGATGCCGTCAAGAATAATACTCATAGCGTGTGTATTAGCAGTACTAAATTCACCATTGAGCCATGGATGACTCCGGGCTTGCTTCGCTGTGCTCGTCATCGTGACCACTTACATAAGCTGGTTCGACAGCATCCAACGGATTAAATTCTTAAACTTTCATACTCTAAATATAGAAAATTCTACATTAATCTGATCCGGAATCTTAAAATCCAACACGAGAGATCTGAAATTGAATGCAATAAAAACACGACGAAGGGGCTGTGGAAGTCCATTTTAAAAAATTGCAATAAAAATAAAAAGTCTAATCAGGCAGATAGAGACAACAGGTCCCCTGTTGTCCCTATCTGACAACCCTTCTGACTCGTTGCGCATCACTAATGACTTCTATGCAACCGTTGGTGAAAGGCTTGCAAACAGCATTTTGACTGAAATTGGTCACTCTGAACAGTCTCTAGCCGCATCTGTATGCACTAATAATGCACCACTAAAAACATTCTTTCTATCGCCAACTGACCATGGGGAGGTGGAGACCATGATAAGAAATTTGAAAAATGGCAGTGCTCCCGGCCTTGACGGATTTAGTACCGAGTTAGTAAAGTCAATCAGGGATAACATTTCTATGCCTCTAACAACAATATTCAATCTTAGTCTCAGTACCGGGTGTTTTCCTAATGCATGGAAAATTGCTGCCGTAACCCCCATTCACAAAGATGGCTCCAAAGATTGTCCTACGAACTACCGACCTATTTCTCTCCTTAGCGTGTTTTCTAAAATTCTAGAAAAATTGGTCAACAATCGTCTAATATCATTTTTAGAGGGTCTTGGTCTTTTAAGTGAAAGACAATTTGGTTTCAGGAGAAAACGCTCGACTGAAGACGCAGTCTCCTTGCTGGTGGATCAGGTTTCATCTACTCTTGATGATAGGAAAAACAGTATAGGAGTCTTTCTTGACCTGGCTAAGGCTTTCGACAAGGTATCCATCCCCATATTGCTCCGTAAGCTAGAAGCCATGGGTGTGCGTGGAAACGCCTTAGCATGGTTCCGTAGCTACTTAACAGGAAGGGGCTAACTTGTCAAACTGGGTTCAAGCACCAGTAATGTACACCAAACCACCTACGGTGTCCCACAGCGGAGTATACTCGGTCCAACTCTCTTCATTGTGTATATGTATGAATTTGACGTTCCAACGCAGCTGTCTACTACTGGATCCGCCACAATGACAAAGGAGGAGGAGGAAGTTACAATGGACAAAATAAGTGCTCTCCTTGACGTCAAGCTCAATGCAACCCTCTCTGCTTTCATGGATAACTTCCGTAGGGCTCTCAGAGATGACGTAAAGGAAATGGTTCAGAGTGAAATTGGATCGATGTTAAATAGTGTAAGGGATGATTTCAGCAACACAACTGATTTTATCTGTGCAGAGCAGAGGACGTTGAGATCGGACGTCGATAGGAGTGTTGAAATGATAGGATAGGATGTCTCGAGAAAGAGAAATCGAAATTGGAAGCAGACATAATCAGGCTCAACGCACGTATAGTCGGTATTGAAAAGTTATCCCGGAATTGCAATATTGAAATACAAGCGGTCCCAGAACGTAAAAGCGAGAATGTGCTCGCTATGCTAAAGAAATTATGTGATATCGTCAAGGCTCCCATAGAGGACTGTCATATCTCCGCCTGCCGAAGAGTGGCCAAAGTTAACCCGGCATCTAATAGACCACGAAACATAGTGGCTACCTTTTCTTCGCCTCGCATAAGAGACTTAGTATTATCGGCGACACAGAGGTTCAATAAGAAGAAGCCTGGCTTAAGGTCGCTTGATCTCGACATCCCTGGCGAATCATGTAGGATCTATGTGTCGGAGCATCTATCGCCGGAGGC